>JXCR01142181.1:70170-114364 GCA_002079205.1 Phalaenopsis hybrid cultivar
CAATATAAATATATATAAATTAAAAAGTTAAATTCTTATTTTTCTTCACAATCAAATTTTTGGTTTTGTTGCAAAATAAAGAAATATAACTAAAAAATACCATCATAACTTTTGCTATACTACATATAAGCATTAAGTATTTAAGGATCAAGTTTTTGGCGCTATTGCCAGAGATTAAAATCTTTAAGTGGTGGTGTTGACTTCATAAATCCTTACATAAAATATCGGGATCAATAATTTAGCTATAACTTGAATTTTTGTTGAATCTACTTCCATGTTATTTTCAAAATTTTTATGCTCAAGTACAATTCCTCTTGCAACTATGGATTGACATTTTCCCTAATTTAGTACTAAATTTGTCTTTTCACGTCATTTTAGAACTTTCTCTAAATCTTTTAGACATGATTAAAATGAAATTTGTAAAAAACAGAAAAATTATCCATAAAGACTTCTATCATTTTCTTAATTAAATCACTAAAAATTGACATCATACATCTTTGAAATATTTCAGGTGCATAACATAAACCAATGACATTTGTTGAAAAGCAAAAGTACGATAGCGAGTAGTAAATGTTTTCCTCTCTTGATCCTTTGGAGCTATAGAAATTTGAAGATAACCGGTATATTCATCTGAAAGGCAAAAATATTTGTGCTCAGCTAGCCTATGTAACATTTGGTCAAAAAATGGTAAAGGAAAATGATCTTTCCTGGTGGCCAAATTTAATTTCCTATAATCAATCTAGATTTGCAAACAAGTGACTTGTTTCGTTGATATTAATTCATTATTCTCATTTGTCACAATCGTCACACCACATTTCTTAGGAACGCAGTGAATTAGAATTACCAAAGCACATTTAGAAATATGATATATTATCCCAGCATCTAACCAATTTAAAATTTCTTTTTAACAACTTCTTTCATCATAGGGTTTAATCTCTTTTGAGGATTAGCTTTTGGTTAGTGATGTTCTTCCAGTAGAATCCTATGCATACAAATCAAAGGACTGATTCCCTTGATATAAGCTAATGTTCATTCAAAGGCTTTCTTAAATCTTCTTAATGTTTCAAACAACTTTTGTTCTGTGCTTCAATTAATTTTGAGGATATGATAATGGCAACACCAGGGAATGTTCCTCGAGGTCTATTACTAAGTGTAGTAGCAATATATCACAACTGATTTTCCATGTTTTTAATTGCAACTCTTTTACTTTATAACTTATTTCTCATTTTCAATATTAAATCTTCCATTGATATTTTCTTTTCCTTATATTACAAAATAGATATTCCATCAGAATCATGACTACAAAATACTATATTTGGAGTTACCATTTGATAGGGTCATTGAAATTATTAATAGCAATCTTTTCAATTAAAGCATATGCTTCATCGAATGGCTTTGACTTCAGTGATCCACTAGCAGTAACGTCAATTATAAATCTAAGAGATCTAACTAATTCATTATAAAAAGTTTGAATTATTAATCAATCTAGTACCTCATAGTGTGGAAACTTCCTTACGAGATCTTTAAATCTTTCTCAATTTTCATATATTGATTCTCCTTCAATCTGTCAAAAAGATGTGATATTAATTCTAAGCTTAGTAACTTTTCATGGTAGGAAATATTTAGATAAAAATTTTTGTGTTAATTGTCCCCAATTTATGATAGATATAGGTGTGAAAGAGTTTAAAAACATCTTAACTTTATCCCTTAATGAAAAAGGAAAAAGTCTAAGTCTGACGACATCATTCGACACTTGATACACCAAAAATATATGCATTTTTAGACCTATATTTTACACTCATTTTTGGTGATATTGCACTTTAATGGAGGTTATTTTTATTTTTTCTTGTAGGTTGTTGATTTTTAGGAATTGAAGCAAAAATGATGGAATTTGGAGTCAAAATAGTGTCTCTGAAGAAATACTTAGCACTGATGACGCCAAAAGCTTCGTCGATGGCACAGACTTATAGAATAGACAATGGATTTTACTCAACGCCGACGATGCTAAAAGCAGCACCGATGATGCCTTTTGACAGAGTGGGCGAATTTAATTAAATGGTCTCTGGTGCCGACGGTGCCAGAATGGGCGTCGAAGGCGCCAATCTCGGTTCAGACACTGTTTCTAGAAGATTCAATGAATTTAGATATTTTTTGAAGAATTTTTGGACGCACCTATTGGATAACTTACTCAAGTCGCCATTTGGGGCCAAAATTGAACAGAAAAGGCGCTCTTTATCATTTCTACTTGCTCATTTTCTCCACACCTCGCCTCCATACACTTTTTTCATCTTCTTCCACGACCATTCAAGAGTCTATTAGTGATTTTTCTTTAAGATTTTAGAGTTTTTTGGTGAGATTAAGTGTGATTTCTTCTCTAAGAGTGTTAGAGAAGGAGAAAAGTGAGAGATTTTTTCTTCCTACATTTCCTAGGAGAGGCTACAAGAGATTTGCTTTGACAAAGAGTTTCAGATAAGTGATGTTTGTTTATTTGTGTTGTATGAATTTTCTTTTATATATGAAACTTGTGTTTGTATCTTTCTCGTGAATATAAAGTATTTTTCTTTATCTTTCTCCGTATTCTGAGATATGATGAAATGAAGAGATAATATGGATGTGCTAATATTTAAATTTAAAATAACTTGTGATGATTTTTATACTTCGAACTTAATTTACTTTTTTATCTGACCAATTGAATTGCTAAAATGTGTTGTTAAACATATGATCTGAGAAATAGAGTATGAGTTCTACAACAGAGTGAGGATCACATTCGATTCCATGAAGGATTATTTCGTTCATGGAATTAAGTGCAAATAATTAGGGAAATATATATTATTTGGTGTAGAATTAGAGATTTTAGGGTGACAGACTAAAATCCCCAATTCGATCTTAGTGTTTAAAAACTAAAGGGAGAGTTAGCTTTCAGGTGAAGGGAAGTGGAAGCTCTAGAGTGGAAGCCAGTATCCTTTTAGCTTAGCCATTGATTTAGGGACTAAACCTTGGATTAGTCAATGATTTTCTATGACACTGCATCAGGGTAGAGATAAAAAATGCTCATATTTGGCACAACACAAATTAAAACCATTTATCTCATCTCATTTTACCAAATTCTCATTGTAGTGGGAAAGATGTTTTTTCACATAAGAAAATCATCATCACTTAAACATAGTTACATAGTATTATAGTTCAATGGTTTAATAATTTAGTAGTTACTGTTTTAAACTTTGCATTTCACTTTTTCTAGTAGTTAAATAAATTAATTTTGTTAGCATGGTACTCATTCAAAATTAGTAACAGTAATTTCATTTGATTTTTGTGAATTTCTTAGTTAATTTATTATTTAAAATTTAAACCTTCCTCGTGGGATCGATATTCGGGGCTTAAATAGAAAGTCTTTTATTACTTGATAACGATGCGTATACTTGCGTAGAATCTCAACATTAATTACTTAAATTTCTTAATCATAAATATTGCATAGAAGAGTCAAACTTATATAAATTTTACAAAACTATATTATACCGGGATCAGTTTTTTGGCGTCTTTGTTGGGGAAGGTAATAGTAAATTAAATAGATTTGGTAAATTAAAAAATTTAGAGATAAAATATACAAAATATAAAAAGAATATTATGAAATCAAAAATAATAAAAAAATTATATAACTATATTTTTTAGAGTATTTTAAGGAAAATTTTCTTTTCTTATAATATTTGTTTATGAAAAATATTGGATGTGAAGGTTTAGTGCCTTACGATTCGGAAATTAGAACGTACTATTAGAAAAATTTGAAAACAACAAAAAGAAATTAATAATTTAAATAAAATAGTGAATAACTTAGATAATTAACTAAATGAAAATTGACAAAGACCTTTAAAAGATTATGCTAATCCGATTGCAGATGAACTTCACTTGACTATTCAAAATCCTGATGTTGCTGCGAATTCATTTAAACTTAAATTTTCTATTTACTCAAAAGTTACTGAAACTTGTCAAAGTAAAGATTCATATAAAGTAAAAAAAAAAGAATTTAAGCACCCTATCTATACCAATTTGACCAATATTTCTTTGAAATAAAAATAAGCTTACGATTATTTCTACGTATGTTCATTTAAAAAGATTCAAGTGAAACCAATTTTTTATTAGGCTTCTCGTCAAGCTTCTTCTCACTTTTTATTTCTTTTATACTTTTGTTTCCTTTTTCACCTTTTTTTCTACTTCAGGATCATTTTCAATCATTTATTGTCTTTTTCTTTTCACGCGAGGATTACTATATTTGGATAGCCTTTAATAGTTTTGAATTTCACTAGCGTCTTTCTAAAGTTCAAAACTCAAAACTTTCCTCACTTTTTAAAAGTGTAATTATTAGTTTGAACATGGTTTCAATAATAAATTCTCATAAAGTATAACTCTATAAGTCTTGGCTTTCCAAATATTCAACTCTTTTTCTACTACAAATAGCAAAATCATTTTCCTAATGTTTCCTACATAAAATCTTAACTCTAGAACAATTTCATTACATAGAATCGCAACAAAGTTTTTTCTAACATTCCTAAAATAAGAGTTATGGTAGCCTAAAGATAACACCACATACCACAATTCATTTTAAAATTGATATTAAATTAAATATAGGCTATAAAGGACAAATAAAGTTTAACTTTGAAATTTATTTTTCTTACTCCCCCAAAATATGATTTTTAACATGTATATCATTTAGTACAAAAAATTTAAACAGGAAGAAAAATTACAGCCCAAAAGTACAATCTACCACGGGTGTCTATCAAAACATTTGCAAATATACTTAGGATAGAGCAATGTGGAGTAGAAAGTAAATTTGATCTAAACATGTCATAATGAAATTGATTAAAGAACGGTTTAACATGTATGACAAGTATAAGCATAGGAATATATATTTAAGTGTTCCCCAAGTCCTCTCTATAGTTGTAACATAAAACAAAAAACATACATGATAAATGAGAACAATTCTTCCTTAACTCATCACATCTCAATACCTTACTTCCAATTTATAACAAAATCACGACACTGATAAATTGGGTACTTATAAATGGTTTTATAGAGTCTAATCCCATGGACACTATTATCCCTGATATATTGGCTTGCGCGCACCAACATGAGGCATCACCTTATCCATGTAAGTAAGCACCTCTAATAATTATGAGGATAGTGTAAGATCATCCACATGCTGCACTTTAAGTTGGCTCATGATTTCTAATAAATGAAAATAAGGTCAGAGAGAGGAAGTAAAAAAAATTAAGATGGAAATGTCACTGTCCATACTCAAGATGTCTTAGATAAAACTCAAATTTGGTTAAGATTCAAGTCATAATGGACTTATTAATCTAACTACTACAAGAGAACATAAATAAGTCTAGCCATAATAAGAATTTAAGGAATCACCTCACTCATGACACAACAAGATCAAATATATCCACTAGCAATCCAAACACCCACCAACATCAATCAAACTGATCAATCCGCAATAAAACACAAAGATCAAATCAATCTACAAATAATACAAACAACCACCAATATCAAACAAAACTAATCAATCCATACTAAATAAAACTTATCATACCTTTAAAAACCTAAACCAAACCATACTGATAACCATGAGTTACCTCCCATAAAGCGCTTCGTTTAATGTCGCCAAACCGACAAAGGATTTCTCCAGGATCAAAATATCATTTAAGTAATTTTTGTCAATCACCCAATCTTTTCCGAATCTTGGGATTCCTACTAAATCCTCAAAGATCAATTTTTCTGTGAACTTTTCCTTTTCAAATAAATTCATATTATTTTTTCTCATGTTTCTTTCTAGATCCAATATTCTTCCAATGATTTTCTCAATTTACATATTAATATCATCCATAAAATTTATAAGAAATGGATCTCCATATGATAATTCAAGATCTTTTAATTTTTGGATTGGATACCCTCTAGATGATTCGAATTCTAGATAAAATTCTACTAGATTACTCTTATGTCTCATGTGATCTTCTAATTGTTCCCTTTGTGGTTAAGGAAATGGTGGTGTTTTTTTTTTATATTTATCTTGTTTAACGAAATGGGTTTCTCTAATTTCTTAGGAGTTCCTTCCATTGGTCTCTGAATCTCTTTATCCTCTTTTCTCAACTTAACATTTATTTGAATCATATCCTCCAATTCTCTTCCACTTCGTAGTTGGGGATCTTTCTCTTGCCCACCATTCTTCTCCTTAAGGTCTATCTCAAGGTCACTACGTAAAAGCTGTGGAGGATAACTATTAATTGAATTAATAATATGTACAATTAGTTTTTTATATTCCTAATTACTGCCCCTTAACTTTTCAATTGACTCTGCATTTGAATCACAACATCTTTCTATCAAAAACTCCTTCCCCTTATTCTGTAGGTTGAAGTTAAATCTATGTGAAAAAGAAAGTCCATTGTTAAAACTGTCCTGATTATTCCAATCACATATCTTATTAAATTGATGATCTTCCCAAAATTGGTTTTCTCCTACAAAATTGTTATTCTATTTGAAGTTCGAATGATTTTCCCAACCCGGGTTGTAATAATCAGAATAAGAATATATCACGTGGCTAATTTCAAAAGAGTTTGTTTGATAAACTGTCCAAATAAATTTTCCTTAAAAATTGGGGGTCCTTGAGGATAACTTTTAGTATATTGATCTAACTTTCTAGCAATATATGCAACCTGAGAAGTTAAAATAGTAAGCATATCTTCTTAAAAATTTACTATCCTCTTGGGGTTTACTTTATCAAAATGATTAACATTATAATCCAAAATTAAATTTTTATTATTTTATTGACCCACCATTTTTACGTTGAACTCATGGAGTATTTTCTGAGTCATAATCCTCCTTAAATTTCTCTCTAGACTTGAGTTGTATAATCCAAGATCTACAGCTCCTGAACTACGAATACAAATCTAAAGACTTAACTAATAGGGCAACCATTAAAAAATATTTTTGGTATTATGGATTTAATTTAAAATAAACACACAAAAACACACAAGATAATAACACTACAATTTCAAAATCTAAGTTTTAGAGGTTCAACTAAAATTCTCCTAAAATTCATCCCAAACAATGATGTCAAAAACTTGACCTAGGTCACAATTACGCAGTAATTTAGCTTTCAAAAGATGACAAAAAACTTGACCCAATTTATATTTAGTGGCTAGTGTTCGAAATGAATATGTTATAAAATTTAGAATTTTTTATTAATAGTTTACGCACTAAGGGTACTACAAAATTATATATATCATTTTAAATAATATAGGGGTTTCTTTAAAGTCCCCAATATTGTTCTATAGAAAAGCGAGGTAAGAAATCTTTTAGGCTAATTCTAGTCAAATATTATCAAGTATTAGTTTGGAATTTTTGAAAAACTTGGTTTTTCTAAATTCACTAATTTATGTTGAAATTATAATTAACTAACTTAAATAAAATCCAAATCTAAGGAGAATGATTAAATTTTGGAAAGTTCTTATATAATTTAAATCCCTTCCTCCTTGTAATAAGATCATAATCAAAGTAGAAATCAAATGTTTAAAGATAAAAATGAGGTTTTGTGACAAATAGGAGCATGTCATTCTTTATCCACTCCCGAGTGCATAAAGAGCTTTAGCTAATCTAAAGTAAGTTTCTTATTGTATGGTAGTGCTGAGTAGATTCTAGCCTCTCTCTTCTAGATTACCCACTGTGTCCTTTCTATAGGATCTGCCAGAGACTTCAGATTCCAACTCTAGACCAAATTGGTAAAGAATCTAGCCTGTCCGCCTAGAAACACCAATTCTAAGCCTATCAAAATTTATCTCCTTATCTATTTGTACTCTCCTTATATTGTGGTCGTCGTCCTCATAAGCTTAGCATGATACTCACTAGTTGGGTGAAATCATAGCTCTCCCATGTCATTATGTTTCACAACAGATTTTAATATCATAAATGTACAGTTTGTAAAGTAAATTATGAATAGGTAAAAATACCATCACAAATTTTTAAATAAAAGAAATCTTCAAAACATTCTAACCACACACATGATTAAATCTCATCACAAGGAGAAAGATTAAGGAAAACTGCTCACTTTGCATGGAGAATACACAACAGAAAACTTCATTTAATTGAAAGTAAATTCACTAAAAAAGTGTTTACAATAATTATAAGATAATGAAGAACACAATACTTAGTTTTTTTCATTGAAAGAAAGATGAAAATCCTTCCAACAAAGTTTTGCTGCTGATCCACACAAAGTTCTTACAAATCTTTTCAAATATCTCTAAAAATCCTTCACCAACCTCTCCAGAAGAGGTAGAAATCTACATCTCCTATTCCTATATATGACCTTTGGATGTTTTTTGCAGTTCCAAGAGTTTGAGATGCCAAAAGGTGATTTCTTAAGTGTTAAAAGGTGCTTGAAAACTCTTTGGGGATTCTAGAACCCGTCCATAACCGTCTCTGGCATCTAAGCACCAAAATGGGTTCCTAGGCGTCGTTTTCTTGCCAAGACTGGCGCTTAAGCGCCGTTTTTACCGCCTTGGCGCCATCCTACTGGCAGCACTCCCAAAAATGCTCCCTTTCGCTCTATTTCACCCCGTTTCAACTCCAACTGCTCCAAGTGTTATACTTATAAGATAAGCATGAAAATAACCTTTCTTTAAAATGTAATTTTATTTAAGAATATGTGATAAATGTAAAGGAGATTAAGCATAAAAAGACATCAAAATATGACGGATCAAAATTTTCTTCCTTAATCAATATGACTTTAAATTGCACCATTTTTGCTCCATTTTCTCCAAAACTCCAATTCTTGTACCTAGAACTAAAAATATGCAAAATACATTCCTTTAAAGTGCAATATCATTAAAAAATGAGCATGACATGTATATAGGAAAGTAGGTAGTATTTAGGTGTGTCAGAGTCTTTGGAGCTGCGCTGCAATTGCCAGGGCACTAAAGTCACCATGAGAGGGGAGGGGTGGGGGGAGGGATATACCGAGAGGGATCAGAGATTAAGGCAAGTTCAGGGGCATAGCGAATTTCGACAGTATAAAGGATTTTTTCCGATTACTTACAAATGGCTTCAATATCGTAGGTTATTATTATTAATAACGACGACATTGAGCATTAGTTACAAAAATCTCTACGCCAGGCCAAATGGTTGGTTCGTAAATAGCTGACGACATAGGACCGTTAGTTATTATGTGCTTATAAATGACGTTGAAATGCATCAGTTATAATAAAAACTATCAGAGACTAATCTATTGTTCATAATCAACGATATGTCCTGTGGTATGCCGTCAAAAATAACTCCACACAAAAGCCGTCATTAAATCATCGGAAAATATAACATTTTCACAAATAAAAATTTAAGCNTTTTGGTTTTGTTGCAAAATAAAGTAATATAACTAAAAAAGACCATCATAACTACTGATATACTGCATATAAGCATTAAGTATTCAAGGATCAAGTTTTTGGCGCTATTGCCAGAGATTAAAATCTTCAAGTAGTGGTGTCGACTTCATAAATCCTTACACAAAATATCGGGATCAGTAATTTAGCTATAACTTGAAATTTTGTTGAATCTACTTCCATGTTATTTTCAAAATTTTTATGCTCAAGTACAATTCCTCATGCAACCATGGATTGAAATTTTACCTAATTTAATACTAAATTTGTCTTTTCACAACATTTTAGAACTTTCTCTAAATCTTTTAGACATGATTAAAATGAAATGTGTAAAAAACTGAAAAATCATCCATAAAGACTTCTATCCTTTTTTTAATTAAATCACTAAAAATTGACATCATACATCTTTGAAATGTTTCAGGTGCATTACATAAACCAAATGACATTTGTTGAAAAGCAAAAGTACCATAGCGAGTAGTAAACGTTTTCCTCTCTTGATCCTTTGGAGCTATAGAAATTTGAAGATAACCGATATATTCATCTAAAGGGCAAAAATATTTGTGCTCAGCTAGCCTACCTAACATTTGGTCGAAAAATGGTAAAGGAAAATGATCTTTCCTGGTGGCCAAATTTAATTTCCTATAATCAATCTAGATTTGCCAACAAGTGACTTGTTTTGTTGATATTAATTCATTATTCTCATTTGTCACAATAGTCACACAACTTTTCTTAGGAACGCAGTCAATTAGACTTACCAAAGCACAGTTAGAAATATGATATATTATTCCAGCATCTAACCAATTTAAAATTTCCTTTTAACAACTTCTTTCATCATAGGATTTAATCTCTTTTCAGGATTAGCTTTTGGTTAGTGATGTTCTTCCAGTAGAATCCTATGCATACAAATCAAAGGACTGATTCCCTTGATATAAGCTAATGTCCATTCAAAGGCTTTCTTATATCTTCTTAATGTTTCAAACAACTTTTGTTCCTGTGCTTCAATTAATTCTGAGGATATGATAATGGCAATATAAATAAATCTCATAAAAATGCGTATTTTAAATGTGTAGGAAGTATTTTCATTTCTAATTTAAAAGGTTTCACACTCAAAGAAACTAGATTTCTATTATTATCCATAGTATCTAACAGTTCAAATTATTCCTAAACATAATCCAATTCTTCATTACTCACTTCTATACGCTTATCTTGAATTATATCTTCATCTTCATACTCCAAATGTTCTCTTCAGTTTTATTTTCAAATTTATTTCTGAAATATTCATTACTTAAATAATCATTAATATTAATTTTGAAGCATTCATCATCTCTTCCTTTTTTTGGGCATCTCATTCATTTTGATATATTAAATATAACTTCTCAATTACTAACTCTCATTATTAATTCTTATTTCTGCAAATCTATCAAAATTCTTCTAGTGGCAAGAAATGGTCTCCCTAAAATGATGGGAATTTGTTTATCTTCCTCCATATCTAACATAATAAATCCACAGGAAAGATAAATTTATCAACTTTCATTAAAACATCTTCTATAACTCCTTTAGAATTAACTTCAACAATACCAGGGAATGTTCCTCGAGGTCTATTGCTAAGTGTAGTAGCAATATATCACAACTGATTTTCCATGTTTTTAATTGCAACTCTTTTACTTTATAACTGATTTCTCATTTGCAATATTAATTTTTCCATTGATAATTTCTTCTCCTTATATTACAAAATAGATATTCCATCAGAATCATGACTACAAAATACTATATTTGGAGTTACAATTTGAGAGGGTCATTGAAATTATTAGTAGCAATCTCTTCAATTAAAGCATATGCTTCATCATATGGTTTTGACTTTAGTGATCCACTAGCAGTAACGTCAATTATAAATCTAAGAGATCCAACTAATCCATTATAAAAAGTTTGAATTATTAATCAATCTAGTACCTCATGGTGTGGAAACTTCCTTAGGAGATCTTTAAAATGAAATCCTTACACAAAATATTGGGATCACTAATTTAGCTATAACTTGAATTTTTGCTGAATCTACTTCCATGTTATTTTCAAAATTTTTATGCTCAAGTACAATTCCTCAAGCAACCATGGATTGAAATTTTACCTAATTTAATACTAAATTTGTCTTTTCACATCATTTTAGAACTTTCTCTAAATCTTTTAGACATGATTAAAATGAAATGTGTAAAAAACTGAAAAATCATCCATAAAGACTTCTATCCTTTTTTTAATTAAATCACTAAAAATTGACATCATACATCTTTGAAATGTTTCAGGTGCATTACATAAACCAAATGACATTTGTTGAAAAGCAAAAGTACCATAGCGAGTAGTAAACGTTTTCCTCTCTTGATCCTTTGGAGCTATAGAAATTTGAAGATAACCGATATATTCATCTAAAGGGCAAAAATATTTGTGCTCAGCTAGCCTACCTAACATTTGGTCGAAAAATGGTAAAGGAAAATGATCTTTCCTGGTGGCCAAATTTAATTTCCTATAATCAATCTAGATTTGCCAANAGTATATTCATCTAAAAGGCAAAAATATTTGTGCTCAGCTAGCCTATCTAACATTTGGTCGAAAAATGGTAAAGGAAAATGATCTTTCCTGGTGGCCAAATTTTATTTCCTATAATCAATCTAGATTTGCCAACAAGTGACTTGTTTTGTTGATATTAATTCATTATTCTCATTTGTCACAATAGTCACACAACTTTTCTTACGAATGCAGTGAATTAGACTTACCAAAGCACAGTTAGAAATATGATATATTATTCCAGCATCTAACCAATTTAAAATTTCTTTTTAACAACTTCTTTCATCAGAGGATTTAATCTCTTTTCAGGATTAGCTTTTGGTTAGTGATGTTCTTCCAGTAGAATCCTATGCATACAAATCAAAGGACTGATTCCCTTGATATAAGCTAATGTCCATTCAAAGGCTTTCTTATATCTTCTTAATGTTTCAAACAACTTTTGTTCCTGTGCTTCAATTAATTCTGAGGATATGATAATGGCAATATAAATAAATCTCATAAAAATGCGTATTTTAAATGTGTAGGAAGTATTTTCATTTCTAATTTAAAAGGTTTCACACTCAAAGAAACTAGATTTCTATCATTATCCGTAGTATCTAACGGTTCAAATTATTCCTAAACATAATCCAATTCTTCATTACTCACTTCTATACACTTATCTTGAATTATATCTTCATCTTCATACTCCAAATGTTCTCTTCAGTTTTATTTTCAAATCTATTTCTGAAATATTCATTACTTAAATAATCATTAATATTCATTTTGAAGCATTCATCATCTCTTCCTTTTTTTGGGCATCTCATTCATTTTGATATATTAAATATAACTTCTCAATTACTAACTCTCATTATTAATTCTTATTTCTGCAAATCTATCAAAATTCTTCTAGTGGCAAGAAATGGTCTCCCTAAAATGATGGGAATTTGTTTATCTTCCTCCATATCTAACATAATAAATCCAAAGGAAAGATAAATTTATCAACTTTCATTAAAACATCTTCTATAACTCCTTTAGGATTAACTTCAACAATACCAGGGAATGTTCCTCGAGGTCTAATGCTAAGTGTAGTAGCAATATATCACAACTGATTTTCCATGTTTTTAATTGCAACTCTTTTACTTTATAACTGATTTCTCATTTGCAATATTAATTCTTCCACTAGCAGTAACGTCAATTATAAATTTAAGAGATTTAACTAATCCATTATAAAAAGTTTGAATTATTAATCAATCTAGTACCTCATGGTGTGGAAACTTCCTTAGGAGATCTTTAAATCTTTCTCATTCTTCATATATTGATTCTCCTTCAATCTGTCAAAAAGATGTGATATTATTTCCTTAGATCTAGCTAAAAATTTTTGTGATAATTATCCCCAATTTATGATAGATCTAGGTGTGAAAGAGTTTAAAAACATCTTAAATTTATCCCTTAATGAAAAAGGAAAAAGTCTAAGTCTGACGACATCATTCGACACTTGATACACCAAAAATATATGCATTTTTAGACCTATATTTTACACTCAATTTTGGTGATATTGCACTTTAATGGAGGTTATTTTTATGTTTTCTTGTAGGTTGTTGATTTTTAGGAATTAAAGCAAAAAGGATGGAATTTAGAGTCAAAATAGTGTTTCTGAAGAAATAATTAGCACTGATGATGCCAAAAGCTTCGTTGATGGCACAGACTTATAGAACAGACAATGGATTTTACTCAGCGCCGACGGTGCTAAAAGAAGCACCGATGATGCCTTTTGACAGAGTGGGCGAATTTAATTAAATGGTCTCTGGTGCCGACGGTGCCAGAATGGGCGTTGAAGGCGCCAATCTCGGTTCAGACAATGTTTCTAGAAGATTCAATGAATTTAGATACTTTTTGAGGAATTTTTGGATGCACCTATTGGAGAACTTACTGTAGTCTCTATTTGGTGCCAAAATTGATCAGAAAAGGTGCTCCTTATCATTTCTAATTGCTCATTTTCTCCACACCTCGCCTCCATACACTTTTTCCAACTTCTTCCACTTCCATTCAAGAGTCTATTAGTGATTTTTCTTTAAGAGCTTAGAGTTTTTTTTTGTGAGATTAAGTGTGATTTCTTCTCTAAGAGTGTTGGAGAAGGAGAAAAATGAGAGATTTTTTCTTCCTACATTTCCTAGGAGAGGTTACAAAGGATTTGCTTTGACAAGGAGTTTCAGATAAGTGATGTTTGTTTATTTGTGTTGTGTGAATTTTCTTTTATATATGAAATTTGTGTTTGTATCTTTCTTATGAATATAAAGTATTTTTCTTTATCTTTCTCCATATTCTGAGATATGATGAAATGAAGAGATAATATGGATGTGCCAATATTTAAATTTAAAATAACTTGTGGTGATTTTTATACATCGAACTTAATTTAATTTTTGATCTGACCAATTGAATTGTTAAAATGTGTTTTTAAACATATGATCTGAGAAATAGAGTATGATTTCTACAACAGAGTGAGGATCACATTCGATTCCATGAAGAATTATTTCGTTCATGGAATTAAGTGCAAATAATTAGGGAAATATATATTATTTGGTGTAGAATTGGAGATTTTAGGGTGACAGACTTAAATCCCCAATTTGGTCTTACTGTTTAAAAACTAAAGGGAGAGTTAGCTTTCAGGTGAAGGGAAGTGAGAGCTCTAGAGTGAAAGCCAGTATCCTTTTAGCCTAACCATTAATTTAGGGACTAAACCTGAGATTAGTCAATGGTTTTCTATGACACTGTATCAGGGTAGAGATAAAAAATGCTCCTATTTGGCACAACACAAATTAAAACCATTTATCTCATCTCATTTTACCAAAATCTCATTGTAGTGGGAAAGATGTTTTTCACATAAGAAAATCTTCATCACATAAACATAGTTACATAGTATTATAGTTCAATGGTTTAACAGTTTAGTAGTTACTGTTTTAAACTTTGCATTTCACTTTTGCTAGTAGTTAAATAAATTAATTTTTTTAGCATCGTACTCATTCAAAATTAGTAACAGTAATTTCATTTGATTTCTGTGAATTTCCTAGTTAATTTATTATTTAAAATTTAAACCTTCCCCATGGGATCGATATTCAGGGCTTAAATAGAAAGTCCTTTATTACTTGATAACGATGCGTATACTTGCGCAGAATCTCAACATTAATTACTTAAACTTCTTAATCATAAATATTGCATCAAAATCTTAGCACAGTTACATAGAAGAGTCAAACTTATATAAATTTTACAAAACTATATTATACCGGGATCAATTTTTTGGCTTCTTTGTTGTAGAAGGTAAAAGTAAATTAAATAGATTTGGTAAATTAAAAAATTTAGAGATAAAATATAAAAAAATATAAAAATAATTTTATGAAATCAAAAATAAAAAAAAAATTATATAACTATATTTTTTAGAGTATTTTTAAGAAAATTTTCTTTTCTTATAATATTTGTTTATGCAAAATATTGGATGTGAAGGTTTAGTACCTTACGATTCGAAAATTAGAACATACTATTAGAAAAAATTAAAAACAACAAAAAGAAATTAATAATTTAAATAAAATAGTGAATAACTTAGATAATCAAATAAATGAAAATCGACAAAGACCTTTAAAAGATTATGTTAATCCGACTGCAGATGAACTTCACTTGACTATTCAAAATCCTGATGTTGCTATGAATTCATTTAAGCTTAAATTTTCTATTTACTCAAAAGTTACTGAAACTTGTCAAACTAAAGATTCTTATAAAGTAAAAAAAAAGAATTTAAGCACCCTATCTATACCAATTTGACCAATATTTATTTGAAATAAAAATAAGCTTACGATTATTTCTACGTCTGTTCATTTAAAAAGATTCAAGTGAAACCAATTTTTTATTAGGCTTCTCGTCAAGCTTCTTCTCACTTTTTATTTCTTTTATACTTTTGTTTCTTTTTTCACCTTTTTTCTACTTCAGGGTCATTTTCAATCATTTCTTGTCTTTTTCTTTTCACGTGAGGATTACTATATTTGGATAGCCTTTAATAGTTTTGAATTTCACTACCGTCTTTCTAAAGTTCAAAACTCAAAACTGTCCTCACTTTTTAAAAGTGTAATTATTAGTTTGAACATGGTTTCAATAATAAATTCTCATAAAATATAACTCTATAAATCTTGGCTTTCCAAATATTCAACTCTTTTTCTACTACAAATAGCAAAATCATTTTCTTAATGTTTCCTTCAAAATATCTTAACTCTAGAACAATTTCATTACATAGAATCTCAGCAAAGTTTTTTCTAACATTCCTAAAATAAGAGTTATGGTAGCCTAAAGATAACACCACATACCGCAATTCATTTTAAAATTGATATTAAATTAAATATAGGCTACAAAGGAAAAATAAATTTTAACTTTGAAATTTATTTTTCTTACTCCCCCAAAATATGATTTTTAACATGTATATCATTTAGTACAAAAAATTTACAGCCCAAAAGTACAATCTACCATGGGTGTCTATCAAAACATTTGCAAATATACTTAGGATAGAGCAATGTGGAGTAGAAAGTAAATTTAAACTAAACATGTCATAATGAAATTGATTGAAGAACGGTCTAACATGTATGACAAGTATAAGCATAGGAATATATATTTAAGTGTTCCCCAAGTCCCCTGTATTGTTGTAACATAAAACAAAAACATACATGATAAATGAGATCAATTCTTCCTTAACTCATCGCATCTCAATACCTTACTTCCAATTTATAACAAAATCACTACACTGATAAATTGGGTACTTATAAATGGTTTTATAGAGTCTAATCCCATGGACACTATTATCCCTGATATATTGGCTTGCGCGCACCAACATGAGGCATCACCTTATCCATGTAAGTAAGCACCTCTAATAATTATGAGGATAGTGTAAGATCATCCACATGCTGCACTTTAAGTAGGCTCATGATTTCTATTAAATGAAAATAAAGTCAGAGAGAGGAAGTAAAAAAAATTAAGATGTAAATGTCACTGTCCATACTCAAGATATATTAGATAAAACTCAAATTTGGTTAAGATTCAAGTCATAATGGACTTATTAATCTAACTACTACAAGAGAACATAAATAAGTCTAGCCATAATAAGAATTTAAGGAATCACCTCACTCATGACACAACAAGATCAAATATATCCACTAACAATCCAAACATCCACTAACATCAATCAAACTGATCAATCAACAATAACACATAAAGTTCAAATCAATCTACAAACAATCCAAACAACCACCAATATCAAACAAAACTAATCAATCCATACTAAAAAAAACTTATCATACCTTTAAAAACCTAAATCAAACCATACTGATAACCATGAGTTACCTCCCATAAAGTGCTTAGTTTAATGTCGCCAAACCGACAAAGGATTTCTCCAGGATCAAAATATCATTTAAGTAATTTTTGTCAATCATCCAATCTTTTCTGGATCTTGGGATTCCTACTAAATCCTCAAAGTTCAATTTTTCTTTCAACTTTTCCTTTTCAAATAAATTCATATTATTTTTCCTCTTGTTTCTTTCTAGATCCAATATTCTTCCAATTATTTTCTCAATTTACATATTAATATCATCCTTAAAATTTATAAGAAATGGATCTTCATATGATAATTCAAGATCTTTTAATTTTTGGATTGGATACCCTCTAGATGATTCGGATTCTAGATAAAATTCTACTAGATTACTCTTATGTCTCATGTGATCTTCTAATTATTCCCTTTGTGGTTGAGGAAATGGTGGTGTTTTTTTTATATTTATCTTGTTTGACAAAATAGGTATGTCTAATTCCTTAGGAATTCCTTCCATTGGTCTCTGAATCTCTTTTTCCTCTTTTCTCAACTTAACATTTATTTGAATCATATCCTCCAATTCTCTTCCACTTCGTAGTTGGGGAGCTTTCTCTTGCCCACCATTCTTCTCCTTAAGGTCTATCTCAAGGTCACTACGTAAAAGCTCTGGAGGATAACTATTAATTGAATTAATAATCTGTACAATTAGTTTTTTATATTCCTAATTACGGCCCCTTAACTTTTCAATTGACTCTGCATTTGAATCACAACATTTTCTATCAACAACTCCTTCCCCTTATTCTGTAGGTTGAAGTTAAATCTATGTGAAAAAGAAAGTCCATTGTTAAAATTGTCCTGATTATTCCAATCACATATCTGATTAAATTGATGATCATCCCAAAATTGGTTTTCTCCTCCAAAATTGTTATTCTACTTGAAGTTCGAATGATTTTCCCAACCCGAGTTGTAATAATCAGAATAAGAATATATCACGTGGCTAATTTCAAAAGAGTTTGTTTGATAAACTGTCCAAATAAATTTTCCTTAAAAATTGGGGGTCCTTGAGGATAACTTTTAGTATATTGATCTAACTTTCTAGCAATATATGCAACCTGAGAAGTTAAAATAGTAAGCATATCTTCTTAAAAATTTACTATCCTCTTGGGGTTTACTTTATCAAAATGATTAACATTATAATCCAAAATTAAATTTTTATTATTTTATTGACCCACCATTTTTACGTTGAACTCATGGAGTATTTTCTGAGTCATAATCCTCCTTAAATTTCTCTCTAGACTTGAGTTGTATAATCCAAGATCTACAGCTCCTGAACTACGAATACAAATCTAAAGACTTAACTAATAAGACAACTATTAAAAAATATTTTTGGTATTATGGATTTAATTTAAAATAAACAAACAAAAACACACAAGATAATAACACTACAATTTCAAAATCTAAGTTTTAGAGGTTCAACTAAAATTCTCCTAAAATTCCTCCCAAACAATGATGTCAAAAACTTGACCCAGGTCACAATTACGCAGTAATTTAGCTTTCAAAAGATGACAAAAAACTTGACCCAATTTATATTTAGTGGCTAGTGTTTGAAATGAATACATTATAAAATTTAGAATTTTTTATTAATAGTTTACGCACTTAGGGTACTACACAATTATATATATCATTTTAAATAATATAGGGGTTTCTTTAAAGTCCCCAATATTGTTTCTATAGAAAAGCGAGGTAAGAAATCCCTTAGGCTAATTCTAGTCAAATATTATCAAGTATTAGTTTGGAATTTTTGAAAAACTTGGTTTTTCTAAATTCNGGGCAACCATTAAAAAATATTTTTGGTATTATGGATTTAATTTAAAATAAACACACAAAAACACACAAGATAATAACACTACAATTTCAAAATCTAAGTTTTAGAGGTTCAACTAAAATTCTCCTAAAATTCCTCCCAAACAATGATGTCAAAAACTTGACCCAGGTCACAATTACGCAGTAATTTAGCTTTCAAAAGATGACAAAAAACTTGACCCAATTTATATTTAGTGGCTAGTGTTCGAAATGAATATGTTATAAAATTTAGAATTTTTTATTAATAGTTTACGCACTAAGGGTACTACAAAATTATATATATCATTTTAAATAATATAGGGGTTTCTTTAAAGTCCCCAATATTGTTCTATAGAAAAGCGAGGTAAGAAATCTTTTAGGCTAATTCTAGTCAAATATTATCAAGTATTAGTTTGGAATTTTTGAAAAACTTGGTTTTTCTAAATTCACTAATTTATGCTAAAATTATAATTTACTAACTTAAATAAAATCCAAATCTAAGGAGAATGATTAAATTTTGGAAAGTTCTTATATAATTTATATCCCTCCCCCCTTGTAATAAGATCATAATCAAAGTAGAAATCAAATGTTTAAAGATAAAAATGAGGTTTTGTGACAAATAGGAGCATGTCATTCTTTATCCACTCCCGAGTGCATAGAGAGCTTTAGCTAATCTAAAGTAAGTTTCTTATTGTATGGTAGTGCTGAGTAGATTCTAGCCTCTCTCTTCTAGATTACCCACTGTGCCCTTTCTATAAGACCTGCCAAAGACTTCAGATTCCAACTTTAGACCAAATTGGTAAAGAATCTAGCCTGTCCGCCTAGAAATACCAATTCTAAGCCTATCAAAATTTATCTCCTTATCTATTTGGACTCTCCTTATATTGTGGTCGTCCTCCTCATAAGCTTAGCTGATACTCACTAGTTGGGTGAAATCATAGCTCTCCCATGTCATTATGTTTCACAATAGATTTTAATATCATAAATGTACAGTTTGTAAAGTAAATTAAGAATAGGTAAAAATACCATCACAAATTTTTAAATAAAAGAAATCTTCAAAACATTCTAACCACACACATGATTAAATCTCATCACAAGGAGAAAGATTAAGGAAAACTGCTCACTTTGCATGGAGAATACACAACAGAAAACTTCATTTAATTGAAAGTAAATTTACTAAAAAAGTGTTTAAAACAATTATAGGATAATGAAGAACACAATACTTAGTTTTTTTTTTCCTTGAAAGAAAGATGAAAATCCTTCCAACAATGTTTTGCTGCTAATCCACACAAAGTTCCTACAAATCTTTTCAAATATCTCTAAAAATCCTTCACCAATTTTTCCAGAAAAGGTAGAAATCTACATCTCCTACTCCTATCTATGACCTTTGGATGTTTTTTGCAGTTCCAAGAGTTTGAGATGCCAAAAGGTGATTTCTTAAGTGTTAAAAGGTGCTTGAAAACTCTTTGGGGCTTCTAGAACCCGTCCATAACCGTCTCTAGCATCTAAGCACCAAAATTGGTTCCTAGGCATCATTTTCTTGCCGAGACTGGCGCCTAAGCACCGTTTTTACCGCCTTGGCGCCATCCTACTAGCAGCACTCCCAAAAATGCTCTCTTTCGCTCTATTTCACCCCGTTTCAGCTCCAAACTGCTCCAAGTGTTATACTTACAAGATAAGCATGAAGATAACCTTTCTTTAAAATGTAATTTTATTTAAAAATATGTGATAAATGTAAAGGAGATTAAGCATAGAAAGACATATCAAAATATGATGGATCAAAATTTTCTTCCTTAAACAATATGACTTTAAATTGCACCATTTTTGCTCCATTTTCTCCAAAACTCCAAATCTTGTACCTAGAACTAAAAATATGCAAAATACATTTCTTTAAAGTGCAATATCATTAAAAAATGAGCATGACATGTATATAGGAAAGTAGGTAGTATGTAGGTGTGTCAGAGTCTTCGGAGCTACGCTGCAATTGCCAGGGCACTAAAGTCGCCATGAGAGGGGAGGGGTGGGTTATTGAAAGTGGGGGAGGGATATACCGAGAGGGATCATAGATTAAGGCAAGTTCAGGGGCATAACAAATTTCGACAGTATAAAGGATTTTTTCCGATTACTTACAAATGGCTTCAATATCGTAGGTTATTATTATTAATAACGACGACATTGAGCATTAGTTACAAAAATCACTACGCCATGCCAAATGGTTGGTTCATAAATAGCTGAAGACATAGGACTGTTAGTTATTATGTGCTTATAAATGACGTTGAAATGCATCAGTTATAATAAAAACCATCAGAGACTAATCTACTGTTCATAATCAACGATATGTCCCGTGGTATGCCGTCAAAATAACTCCACACAAAAGCCGTCATTAAATCATCGGAAAATATAACATTTTCACAAATAAAAATTTAAGCCATCGATTTTTCTATCGGTTATAGCACTTTTTCCTGTAGCGAAAAATGCTTTTACAATGGACTCCTCTATTGAATAAAACATATATTCTCTTAGTAATTCAAGCTTTTGTGTAATTTAAAATAGTCTTAATGTTTACAACTATAGATATAAACTTGTGAGAGAGATAATTTGTGCTCACACAATTATAGAAATTTTAAAATTTTCAAACGATTATTCATTAAGAAGCTGGGAATGATTTAAATTTTTCATCTGTGCTCACACAATTATATAAGTTTTACCCATTTAATTAATTTCTAATCTTTATAAAATAGGTGGGTGAATTTAATTACATTTTACTTCAAAAAACATATTATTTGAAGAAATTAATTACATTAAACTATCCATCATTAAAAATCATTATAATTTAATTTTTTTCTTATTCAATTGGGGGCTTANTTCTGTGCTCACACAATTATATAAGTTTTACCCATTTAATTAATTTCTAATCTTTATAAATAGGTGGGTGAATTTAATTACATTTTACTTCAAAAAACTTATTATTTGAAGAACTTAATTACATTAAACTATCCATCATTAAAAATCATTATAATTTAATTTTTTTCTTATTCAATTGGGGGCTTATTTGGCTGATCTTAGCATGTAAAAATGAGTTTTTTAAGAGTTTATCACATAATTATAAATTAAACATGGCACTAATTTATTGTCATCCAAACAAATTAACCATTAAATTGTAAATTTTTTGGTAAACAATTATTATGAACTTTAACTATTATTATTCTTATTTAATAAATTGAAGCAAAAAAACCAAAAAAAAAAATATTATGTTCTATTATTACCTTGATAGCCTTAAAAAAATATTTTGAAAAAACAATGTTAAAATTGATGATGATAATTTTTTTCTTAATTTATATTTATAATTATATTTATATATAACACTATGCCAAATCAATAGTATCCAAATCAAACCCCGCTTTCTTGCCTAATTTTTTTGTGGACTCCTCACGTAGCTCTAGGTGCCGCGAGGTTATCCCTGAGTTATTTTCAGGTTATTTTTGGTTTGTTTTCAATAATACCAAAATAACCCGCGATCTTTATTTTTGGGTTATTTTTGGATTATTTCGGGATTATTGAAAATAATCCAGAAATAACTTAAAAATAACTCAGGAATAAATTTTGTGGCACGTAGAGCTACGTCAGGAGATCAGACAGAAAATGTGCTCCACTTTCTCTTGTTCAATTTAAGTGAAACACACTATGATAGTGACTAATTAGGTTGTTTTGCACGAGACTATCTACTAACCTGCTTTATGAATTGTTGTCTAGATCTACCTTTGAATCACAATTTATTCTGAGAATTTGCCAAGTAATTTTAAAGATTTAAATTTCTTTGGAGTTTTCGTGTGCTAAGAAATTTATTTTTGTACAGTGAGTATTTTATGTCTTAGAGTTGTGCAATAGGTCATTCACATAAATGAAAAAGAGTTCATCTAAAAACGNCAGGGCATGCTTAGCATTTAGCTAGCCCCAGAAACCCTAATTTTTTTCATTAAACTGCAGATGAATTAACTTTTGTTAACCATTAAACAAAGTTAAGGTCCATTAGAACCCTAATTTTTCCCTATAGGACCTAGTTAGATTAGTTAAAAATAATTCCCAAGGTTTGTATAATTGATTTTATAACAAACACTTCATTAATATTAAAGTGTTATAATGTAGAAGAACTAAAATAAATATTTGGTGTATCTTGTTGGATCATTTGAGCCAACTTTACCCTTATGGTGTTATCTGACAGTATTAGACTAAAACCTCAAATTACTCTTGTAAGGTATCAAACTAATTTCAATAATTTAAATATACATAGCTTAGCCCTAACTGAACAATAAGTTTATTCAGCCCCGTAGACCAATATTGATATTTTCAAGTAGTTTTACTAATTTTAGTAAAAAATCCCTTAAAATCTTGTTAATTATTTAATGAGCTTATTTGGTCTAGGGCCAACCACTATGTGGTTAATTGGTCCATTCAGTCGAACTCATTTTCAATTGGACAATTTAATCATTTGACAAAAATAGCATTTAGCCACTTAATGTGTCTCAATGGGTTCACTTTAGCCCTAATGGATATAAGGTAATGACAATGAAAACAACAAGATCATGTGATTTCATATAAGTTAATGATAAAAGTATGACACATCTAATAAATAATTTAAAGCAATGTTTGATATAAAAACAAAAAAAAATGCAGGGGCATCATAAATTCCTTACATTTACTACATAAAAACCTTATATTTTTTATCTATTACTACTTTAATCATATTCATTTAAGCCCATGCATTTTTTTGGGGGCTTATACGGCTTAGAGTAGGATATATTTAGTTTAAAATCAAGCATAAAGATTGAAGGGCGGTGATGGTGCCACGTGTGCCGAATTTAAATAAAGAAAGCGTTTGCAATGAATGTTGTTGCCTTTCTACATCATCAATCATTCCCTTGCATGTGCCAAAAGGTCGTTTTAATTGCCATGTAATTTCAAAACTAGCATATGATTTTCGTAGAATTAAATTCCATTTATATTGATAAGCTCAATTATATTAAATATCTTAGGTGTAGTTTGAAAAACTTTTAATTATTTTTATATTTTGTTTCTTTTCATATTAATTTTAATATAAAATAAAAAAATATGTGACACCTTAAATAATGATAATAATAATAATAACAATAATAATAATAATAATAATAATAATAATAATAATAATAATTATTATTNGAGATTAAGGCTATTGGCATAAAAATTTCAATATTTAATATCACTTGATGATTAGTTCTATATAATTCAAGTTGCTCATCATGTTAAATTCATTTGGGCTTGTTTAATCAAGGTCACTTGAACTAGATAAGTTAGTATTTTATATTNAAGATTAAGGCTATTGGCATAAAAATTTCAATACTTAATATAACTTGATGATTAGTTCTATATAATTCAAGTTACTCATCATGTTAAATTCATTTGGGCTTGTTTAATCAAGGTCACTTGAACTAGATAAGTTAGTATTTTATATTTGATCCTCTAATGCTTTCTAGTGTGCCCATCCTCCTTTTTAAATTTAATTTCATTCAACTTTGTAAATTATTATAATGTATAACCTCATCTTAATATAACTAAATATCTTATTCTAGTCTATAACCTAAGCTGAGCAAGATGAATTATTATTTTTTATTTAAACTTCTAATGCTTTCTAAGAATTACATCCTCTTTTTTAATTTTAATTTTATTCAAATATTCGAACTCTTATAATAGTTTAATATTGGCTTAGTCTACCTAATAATTTTATTCCAGTTTATAGCCTGACCTAACTAACAGTAGTCTTTATCAGAATTATAGAACCGCATTAGGCTCCAAAAAACATAATAAGAAGAAACCATATACTATTTAAATATTAATTTAAAATCCATCTCTTCATAATATTAACCTTAGGCAACAAAGGGCATACCCAACCATAGCTTAGCCTTAAATTATGCTTGTGGACCTAATTAGTTGTATAATTAGTCAAATCATTATTCATTAATTTAATCACATGTTTATGCACTAAAGTTGAATAGTGGGCCACTTGCGCTTTAGTTATGGGGCATGCTTAGCATTTAACTAGCCCAAGAAACCCTAATTTTTTTCATTAAACTGCAGATGAATTACTTTTGTTAACCATTAAACAAAGTTAAGGTCCATTAGAACCCTAATTTTTCCCTATAGGACCTAGTTAGATTAGTTAAAAATAATTCCCAAGGTTTGTATAATTGATTTTATAACAAACACTTCATTAATATTAAAGTGTTATAATGTAGAAGAACTAAAATAAATATTTGGTGTATCTTGTTGGATCATTTGAGCCAACTTTACCCTTATGGTGTTATCTGACAGTATTAGACTAAAACCTCAAATTACTCTTGTAAGGTATCAAACTAATTTCAATAATTTAAATATACATAGCTTAGCCCTAACTGAACAATAAGTTTATTCAGCCCCGTAGACCAATATTGATATTTTCAAGTAGTTTTACTAATTTTAGTAAAAAATCCCTTAAAATCTTGTTAATTATTTAATGAGCTTATTTGGTCTTGGGCCAACCACTATGTCGTTAATTGGTCCATTCAGTCGAACTCATTTTCAATTGGACAATTCAATCATTTGACAAAAATATCATTTAGCCGCTTAATGTATCTCAATGGGTTCACTTTAGCCCTAGTGGATATAAGGTAATGACAATGAAAACAACAAGATCATGTGATTTCATATAAGTTAATGATAAAAGTATGACACATCTAATAAATAATTTAAAGCAATGTTTGATATAAAAACAAAAAAAAATGCAGGGGCATCATAAATTCCTTACATTTACTACATAAAAACCTTATATTTTTTATCTATTACTACTTTAATCATATTCATTTAAGCCCTTGCATTTTTTTGGGGGCTTATACGGCTTAGAGTAGGATATATTTAGTTTAAAATCAAGCATAAAGATTGAAGGGCGGTGATGGTGCCACGTGTGCCGAATTTAAATAAAGAAAGCGTTTGCAATGAATGTTGTTGCCTTTCTACATCATCAATCATTCCCTTGCATGTGCCGAAAGGTCGTCTTAATTGCCATGTAATTTCAAAACTAGCATGTGATTTTCGTAGAATTAAATTCCATTTATATTGATAAGCTCAATTATTTTAAATATCTTAGGTGTAGTTTGAAAAACTTTTAATTATATTATATTTTGTTTCTTTTCATATTAATTTTAATATAAAATAAAAAAATATGTGATACCTTAAATAATGATAATAATAATAACAACAATAATAATAATAATAATAATAATAATAATAATTATTATTATTATTATAGATGAGTTTAGTGACAGAAAGTATTGACTGGGATGATTTTAATTAAAGAAAGAAAAACACCTAAAATTATATTAAATATTTAAGGGAATTTTATTTATTTAAAAAGTATGCCTAATCTATTGTCTTTGGTTGGGGAGGTGGCCCCTTATATTGCTAATATTCTTACAGATAATGGTACTAAATATGTCCCTATTTGGAAATTTCAAACTAGAGTTTCCATCACTAAAATGATATATTCTCATTTGTACAACTTTCCTCAGTGGAAATAAGTAATTATATTTGGCACCAATATATCTACCCATCTATCTCCTTCTTTCTTTGGAGACTTTTTCATAATTTTCTTCCTCTTAAAGATAAACTTAAAATGAAGGGCCTGAGGCTTGCTTCTATTTACTCTGTTTTTAAGGAAGAGATTGAATCTTCTACACATCTTTTTTATAATTACACATTTGTTAAAGAATTTGGGCAACAGTTGGGGTGCTACTTTGGCTTAAGTTGGCCCTCTAATTTATGCCTAAAAAGTATCCTTGCCGTTTNTGATTGAATCTTCTACACATCTTTTTTATAATTACACATTTGTTAAAGAATTTTGGCAACAGTTGGGGTGCTACTTTGGCTTAAGTTGGCCCTCTAATTTATGCCTAAAAAGTATCCTTGCCGTTTGGAAAGAAACTGAGCTTTCTCAAAACAAACTTTTCTACTTTCCTCTAATAGTTTTGTGGTTTGTTTGGGTTGCTATAAATATTCACAAATATGAAGTTTCTCACCATATGGTTTATAATATTTTTGCTCATATTGTGGCTAATTTTCTCAAAGCTTTAAAAGCTGCTAGTGGTGCCTATAACTCATTTCAACCTGAAAATGGTAGGAGACCAATTTTGTTAAATTGGAGACCACCTTCCCATGGTTGGATTAAATTANCTTTATAATATTTTTGCTCATATTGTGGCTAATTTTCTCAAAGCTTTAAAAGCTGCTAGCGGTGCCTATAACACCTTTCAACCTGAAAATGGTAGGAGACCAATTTTGTTAAATTGGAGACCACCTTCCCATGGTTGGATTAAATTAAATATTGATTACAGTTTTAATAGGGAAGCTACAGGGATAGGAGGCTTTTTTTGAGATATTATAGGGTAGTGCCTTGGTTTCTTTGCCTCCCCCTGCATTGCTTTGCCTCCTTTGGAAACTGAAACATTTGCTATTTTGGTAGCATTGTAAGTTATTGTGGCTTTTGGTTTTTTAAATATTAAGATTGAAACTTATTCCCAACAGTTGTTTAATATGTTAATGGGTAAGATAAAACCCCTCTGAAATCTTATAATTTTGCTAAACCAGATCAAATGTGTGGTGGACACTACTCATATTGATATCCATTATACATTTTTCACAGAGAAGGTAATGACCCTGTTGAATGGTTAGCTAAGAAGNTTACAGGGATAGGAGGCTTTTTTTGAGACATTATAGGGTAGTGCCTTGTTTTCTTTGCCTCCCCCTGCATTGCTTTGCCTCCTTTGGAAACTGAAACATTTGCTATTTTGGTAGCATTGTAAGTTATTGTGGCTTTTGGTTTTTTAAATATTAAGATGGAAACTTATTCCCAACAATTGTTTAATATGTTAATGGGTAAGATAAAACCTCTCTGAAATCTTATAATTTTGCTAAACCAGATCAAATGTGTGGTGGACAGTACTCATATTGATATCCATTATACATTTTTCACAGAGAAGGTAATGACCCTGTTGAATGGTTAGCTGAGAAGGGGCAATTTGGCATTATCATTTGTGACACTTCTTCTACCCCTCTCTACTCTCTTGTTCAAAGTGATCTATTGGCAATCCCCTTTTTGTGGGCTTAACGTTATTGCTTATATGGGCTGCTTCTTAAATTTACTTTTGCTTTGACTGTAGCCATTGGTTTTTGGGTTTGGTATATGATTGATTGGTTATATGTCTGTTGGAATTTCATATCTAACTTTTGGATTTGGTTTTTGGATGTTTTTTTTTGTTTCTATCCATGCTCTCTGGTGACCTTATAGTTTTGGCTCTGTTCTAATTCACTCATGCATAATTTTCTGCATACTTCATTTTATGGCTGCTATAGAAGCCTTTTTCTCAGGTTACTGTTTGGGAAAGGTCGCCTTTTCTAGTTATGGATATTAGTGGATCTTCTTATTGCCTTCGCTGCTTTTTTTATGGTTTTCATTGCTGGAGGATTGGGAGCTTGGGGACTAGTCTGCTCTTCTTACACCTGCTGAGTAGTACTATTTGGAATGCATCTTTGGGAGTATTGTTAATTGATGTGCTTCATGAAGACAATTTTCTAGATTTACATTGGGGTACATGATTTGGCATTCCGAGGGGGTGCTTGCTATGGCCTTAATATTAATTCATCCATGGCTTCTTTACTGGGATTTTCTGATTATTTTCTAGGTTTTTGGTTTACTGATTTTCTACCCCATTTTTTCTGTAATGGTTACTGCTACCTTGGAGGTGACAATCAAAATATTTATAGGGGATTCTTCATTTATCAATCTCTCAATTTTCTACCATATACTTTTGATCCTCTCCTTTCACTCTTCAAAGCTACTGGGATGCAATTCTAGCACTTTTGGATATCTACTACCACAAGCGGCTACTTCCATCCCTTTTTTATTTTGGCTNTCGAGGGGGTGCTTGCTATGGCCTTATTATTAATTCATCCATGGCTTCTTTACTGGGATTTTCTGATTATTTTCTAGGTTTCTTGTTTACTGATTTTCTACCCCATTTTTTCTGTAATGGTTACTGCTACCTTGGAGGTGACAATCAAAATATTTATAGGGGATTCTTCATTTATCAATCTCTCCATTTTCTACCATATAATTTTGATCCTCTCCTTTCACTCTTCAAAGCTACCGGGATGCAATTCTAGCACTTTTGGATATCTACTACCACAAGCGGCTACTTCCATCCCTTTTTTATTTTGGCTTATGTTTCGGCTATCCTTAATACTATGATTTTATTTTGGATTTATACTTTTTTGTGCTGGTATACTTGTAAATTTGTTGTATACTTTTAGGTTTGGGTTTAATTTTTTCTATTATTTTGGGTGGAGTTGTACTTGGTTGAGGATCCCCATCTTTGAGTGTGTATTGTATTATTTTGGCTTTTTAGTTTAGGAACATCTCCTTACATAACTTTATACCTCTTTTTGCTAATTAATGGATGTGGAGACGTATAAGGATCCTTAATAATATATATATATATATATATATATGTATATATATTCAATCATGGAGGTAGCTGCTGGACCTAGCAGAGCTCTGCTAGGCTTTCGGCTGTAATGGAGTTGCCTGGTGTTGCTGTCAAGATTGTTTTAGGAGCTTCCTGTATCTTGAAGAGGTTACTTTGGTTTGATTTGAACCTTGAGCACTGTTCACTGTGGCCTTGTTGGGGGAAGCTGAGGATTTTTGCTGATTTTAGTGAAGCATTTACTGTTTTATTGGTTAGCTGAAGCTGCTAGTCTCCTTATCGGGCCTTGTTGGGGGTAGCTGAGGTTTGCTGCTTTAGTAANCAGCACTGTTCACTGTGGCCTTGATGGGGGAAGCTGAGGATTTTTCCTGATTTTAGTGAAGCATTTACTGTTTCATTGGTTAGCTGAAGCTGCTAGTCTCCTTATCGGGCCTTGTTGGGGGTAGCTGAGGTTTGCTGCTTTAGTAAAGCATTTACTGTGTCATTGGTTAGTTGAAGCTGCTAGTCTCCTTACTTCTTTTTAGCTGGTGTTTGAGTTTATCCTGGGGTCTACCTCTGTTGTGGTTGGGATAGGAACCTGCCTTGCCTTTCTCTGATTTGGGTGTGCTGGTCTGGTGAACCATGACCACCCCTATTGATATGGAAACTAATTTGCAATGGACTAAAGCCACCTATGCTGGGGTGGTTGGAAATCCCTCCTCCCTTTTGTTGGATCCTGATTTACTAGTATTCTTTCAGGAATTTCATAACACTGCTGCTGGGAGAGGTTTTGTCTCTTGCATTCACCCAGTGGGATCTAAAGATGGGGAACCAGCTGCTATTTTCTCTAAAAAAGAGATTGCTGANGTTGATCCTGATTTACTAGTATTCCCTCAGGAATTTCATAACACTGCTGCTAGTAGAGGTTCTATCTCCTGCATTCACCCAGTGGGATCTAAAGATGGGGAACCAGCTGCTATTTTCTCTAAAAAAGAGATTGTTGATCTAAACTTGGAGGTTCTATTCACTCTAATTGGTAAATTCAGCTTGGGCCATCCAAAGATGGAACATGTAAGAAAATATTTTGAATCCCTGAAAATTTCAGAGTGGAAGCTAGGTCTGCTGCATGGTAGGCNACTGAATAAAGAAGAGGACTACGCTTGAATATTTGCAAAGCAATCCATCATCATAGCTGGAACAGAAATGAAAACTTTAAAATGGTCATCTAATTATGACCCATCACAAGAACCTCCCACAGTGCCTATATGGTTTAGGCTACCTAAACTGCCTTTGCACCTATTTAAATTGAATGCATTGTTCAATATTGGGTGCACCTTGGGTACACCTTTGAAGGTTGATGCTGCTACTTTTAATAAGGCCAGACCAGCCAGTGCAAGAATTTTAGTGGAAAGGGATGTTACCCTTTCCTGATGTCAAGAGAATTTGGATCGGGGGCACTCAGTGTGGGTTTTGGGAAGAAGTAATCATGGAGCAAAGACCACATTATTTCCAACATTGCAAAATGTTTGGACATAATAGGGAGAGATNCATGGTAGGCATCTCCTAATCCAACTGAATAAAGAAGAGGACTATGCCTGAATATTTTCAAAGCAATCCATCATTATAGCTAGAACAGAAATGAAAACTTTAAAATGGTCATCTGATTATGACCCATCACAAGAACCTCCCACAGTTCCTATATGGTTTAGGCTACCTAAACTGCCTTTGCACCTATTTAAATTGAATGCATTGTTCAATATTGGGTGCACCTTGGGTACACCTTTGAAGGTTGATGCTGCTACTTTTAATAAGGCCAGACCAGCCAGTGCAAGAATTTTAGTGGAAAGGGATGTTACCCTTTCCTGATGTCAAGAGAATTTGGATCGGGGGCACTCAGAGTGGGTTTTGGGAAGAAGTAATCATGGAGCAAAGACCACATTATTGCCAACATTGCAAAATGTTTGGACATAAAAGGGAGAGATGCTATATGTTGAAACCCCCCAATAAAAGGGTTTACCAACAACCTCAGCAGGAGTTGGATGATNCTATATGTTGAAACCCCCCAATAAAAGGGTTTACCAACAACCTCAGCAGGAGTTGGATGATGCCAACATCAATCTCCAGGAAGTTGGAAACAAAGAAGTGCAAAAGAAGACCTCTACTGCTGCAGGGACAGATGAGTCTCTCATCCAAAAGTATTCCTCCTGTGTGGCAGGGACAGTTAGAAATGGTAGCAATGTTGTTGGTCAAATATCTACAAAGGATAAGAAATTGGAGATCCAATCAAAGGTTGAGATAGTGGGGGAGGAGATACTTGCCTCCCCATCTCCCAGAAATGTAAAGAACCAAGTGGTGGATTTAGTGGTGGANCAGTGGGGGAGGAGATACTTGCCTCCCCATCTCCCAGAAATGTAAAGAACCAAGTGGTGGATTTAGTGGTGGAATCCCCTAGCCAGAAACTGGTAGAAGCTATGAACAAAGAGCTGGAGTCAGATTGGAAAATTCAAAAAACTAAGAAGAAAAAGAACTACAAATTAGAAGGACAAGACCTTGGAAAAGGAAAGGAGCTTCAGAGTTTGGAGGTTCATATCAATCAGATAAAAATGGGNCTAGAAAATTCAGAAAACTAAGAAGAAAAAGAATTACAAATTAGAAGGACAAGACCTTGGAAAATGAAAGGAGCTTCAGAGTTTGGAGGTTCATATCAATCAGATAAAAATGGGCTCTAACAAAATAAGAGGGAGGACTAGGTCCAGGTCCCAACCTTATTCTTCTCCCCCCTCTCCATGATTAATCTACCGTACTGGAACATTAGGGGGATTGCTCACCCCTTATCATTAAAAAGACTCAAATATCTTAATAAAAATAATAAACTTTGGTGCATAGCCATCTTGGAGCCCATGGTTCATCTCAACACTTTGAAAATTGCAAAAGTCCTCCCTGGCTTCAATCTATTCACTAATATCAGCAACAAAACTTGGGTTTTTTGTAGGAAAGGAATGAAGTGCTCTATGTCACTTAATCATACCCAAATCTTACAAATAAATCTTAGCTTTATGGACATGAAAGTTTTTGCTTCTTTTCTCTATGCTGGTAGCTCTAAAGCTGCTAGAATTGATCTGTAGAAATCCTTGCAGCTCATCCAAGGTTCAATTGATAAGGCCTGGCTGGTGGGAGGAGACTTCAGTTGTATTTCCTNCAGCAACAAAACTTGGGTTTTTTGTAGGAAAGAAATGAAGTGCTCTATGTCACTTAATCATACCCAAATCTTACATATGAATCTTAGCTTTATGGACATGGAAGTTTTTGTTTCTTTTGTCTATGTTGGTAGCTCTAAAGCTGCTAGAATTGATCTGTGGGAATCCTTGCAGCTCATCCAAGGTTCAATTGATAAGGCCTGGCTGGTGGGAGGAGACTTCAGTTGTATTTCCTCTCTTGCTGAGCCAACCCCACCAATATATCATTCTTTAATGATAATATCCAAAAAAATGGGTTATTTGACTTGGGGTTTAGTTGTCCTACCTTTACTTGGAGAAGGAAGGATTTGTAGGAAAGGTTGGATAGAGTTTTTGCCAATGACAATTGGATCAAAAAGTTCTTGCAGACATCCATTACTCACCTAAGCCTAGCTGGCTCAGNCTATTTAACTTGGGGTTTAGTTGTCCTACCTTTACTTGGAGAAGGAAGGATTTGTAAGAAAGGTTGGATAGATTTTTTGCCAATGACAATTGGATCAAAAAGTTCTTGCAGACATCCATTACTCACCTAAGCCTAGCTGGCTCAGACGATAGGCCTTTTCTGATCACTATAGGGAATAAGGGGACTAACCAGAGAAGCTCTTTCAGATATCTGAATGTGTGGTATCAACACTTAAACTTCTTAAATATTATTAAAGAACATTGGAAGAAGGACCTTCATCCTGACCCCTTCATCAACCTATGGATTAATAAGAAGAAGGTGGCCAAAGCCCTTAAGCAGTGGAGCTGGAACACTTTTGGAGACCTCCTGCTGATTGTAGATAAGGCTGAAAAGGAGGTAACTGATCTGGAGGAGGAGCATAGCAAAATGAGGATTGAAGAGGCTGTTCTTCTTGAGGCAAATGAGAGACTCTTAAATGCTATTCAGTGGTAGGAACGTTTCCTTCAACAAAAGGCTGCCAAATCAAAATTTGCTGAAGGAGATAGAAACACTAAATTCTACCATGCTTGCATTAAATACCAAAGAAAATGCAACATTATACACTCGATCAAGGACCAGAATGGTGTTTGTCTCAGGCAGGAAGAGGAAATTGCTGAAAGTGATGTGCAGTATTGCCACAGCCTAATGAATGGGACCATCAGTGATAGAGNAGCATTAAATACCAAAGGAAATGCAACATTATACACTCGATCAAGGACCAGAATGGTGTTTGGCTCAGGCAGGAAGAGGAAATTGTTGAAAGTGATGTGCAGTATTGCCACAGCCTAATGAATGGGACCATCAGTGATAGAGTGCAAATTGACAGCAATTTGTTTACTGACAGCAAGAAGTTCACTGCAAATCTGCATTTTAATGATATTCATGATGAGGAGGAGATTAAAATTGCTTTGAGTTCCATTGACAATTCTAAATCTGCTGGACCTGATGGGTTTACTGCAGACTTCTACAAGAAAGCATGGGAAGTTATCAAGGAGGAGGTGATCAGAGCTATCCAACATTTTTTCAAAGGAAACTCACTTCCTAACTATTTTAGTGCTTCTACTATTGTCTTCATTCTTAAGACCTCTATCAAGCACAGCTGGAATCATTATAGAACTCTGAGTCTAAAAAATGTTATAAGCAAGACCATAAGTAAAATTATTGTTCACAGGCTTCAGCCTGTTTTACCTCAACTTGTCAGCACTAACCAAGCTTCCTTTGTGAAAGGCAGAAGCATTGGGGATAACATCCTCCTGGCTCAAGAACTTTTACAGGATTTGGAGAAGCATTGCAGAGGCGGAAATGCCATTTTTAAGCTTGATCTAAAGAAGGCTTATGACATGGTCAACTTGGATTTCATCAATGAATGCTTGGAGGCTAGGGTTTTTCCAGGGAGTGCTATAAGATTATTAAAAGATGGCTTGAGGACAACATAAACTCATTTTTTATAAATGGTAAAGCCCATGGTTTCTTTAAAGCTACTAGAGGTCTTAAGCAAGGGGACCCATTATCCCCTACCATTTTTAGCTTGGTGTTGGACTACTTCTCTAGACTGATGGACTGCAAGGAGAATTGGAAAAGCTTCAACTCTTATCACAATAGAGCTAAGATGGACATTAGCCATCTGATCTATGCTGATGACATCCTAATGTTTACTAGGGCTTCTAAGTCTGCTACCAAGTCCATTATGGAGTGCCTTCAACATTTCCAACAGGTGTCTGGCCTAAAGGTAAATAAGGAAAAATGTGAGATTATGATCAGCAAAAGAGCCTCTCTACCAACCAAGCAATGGATGCAATATTACACTGGTTTCTCTAGCTTGAGCCTTCCTTTAAAATATTTGGGGAATCACCTAACTAGAGGAAGAACAAAATTGATTCAATTTGATGAGGTTATTGATAAGATAACCTCTACTCTTCAAGGGTGGTCTAACTCCTATTTGTCCAATGGTACTAGGATCACCCTCCTTAAGAGAATTCTTACCTCTATCCCTTTGTATGTTCTCCAAGTTGCTACAGTGAAAAGAAGTACCTCTTTGATGCTGAAAAGAATATTCAACAGATTTTTGTGGGTTGGGAACAGGAAACAAGTGGCTATGGCAAGCTGGCAAAAAGTGGCTAAACCATGGGAGGCTAGTGATATGGGATTTAAAGGTTTGCACCAGATGCAACACATTAGTCTGTGTAATATTTGGATTAAATTCAGACAAAATGAAAGCTTATGGGCCAATTTCATGCAGGCCAAAATATTGTAAATTTGTTCACCCTGTGGAGGTCACTAGGAAGGTGGGAGACTCCAGAATTTGGGTTTAGATGCTTAAGGCCAGAGAAGACATTGAAAAGCTACTAAGATGGGATTTGGGCCAAGGGGAAATTAATTTCTATAAAGATAACTGGTGTCCTATTGATTATTTGGAACCTTTGCAGGATGAAAAGAAGAGGGATATACTGGTCAAGGACTGTTGGGTTGGCAATGTATGGTCAGAGGACCTCTTGAGGAGTCTACTGAAGGAGCAGTCTGTCAGCTACATTTCTTCCACCCAATTAGATAGAAAAGCCAATGATCAACTTAACTTGATGAATAGGACCAGAGCTAGTATCTCAAAAGATATTCATAACTATTTGTACAGCTGGGACACCTGCCAGTGGAATGTTTCCTCTTTCCAAAAACACCTTACCCCTTCCATGTTGTTCTTTTCTTGGAGAGTTCTTAATAAAATACTTCCTACTGATTATATTTTGAAACTAAAAGGCCTGAAAGGTCCTTCTAGATGCCACCTATGCAAGCTTGATCAGGACTCAAGGGATCATTTATTCTTCATGTGCAATTTTGCTAAGGAGATTTGGAATAGATTGACTTCCCAAATGACTATCAACTTGATAAACATTGGTTGGGATACCATTACAAATTGTATTAAAGATTGGAAAGAGATTAATCTCATGCCAATCCCCTTCATTGTTGCTTGGTTCATTTGGATGGCTAGAAACATGGCCGAACATGAGGAGAGGGAGGCCAGTGCTACAAGGGTGATGACTAACTGCTGTTCTTACCTAAATAGGCTGATAAATTTTAGAAAGTTCCCCAAGATCCTGCAGACCATAACTTACATGGGTACTAATAATATTAAGATCATCAAGGTTAGATGGGAGAGACCTCCTTACCCTTTCAATAAAATCAATACTGATAGAAGCTACACGAACAAGAGAGCAGGTATTGGGGGAATTTTTAGAGATCACACAGGGCATACTTTGCTATTCTATAAATCCCCTTATATTTCTAAAGATGCTTTGGACACTGAAGCTGCTGCCCTATATTGGGCATTAAAATTTGCTAAGGAGAATAAATCGCAGTGGACTATTGTTGAAGTGGACTCCTCCCTGTTGGTGGAGCTACTAAATTTTAAGATGTTTTCCGCTTTAGCATATTAATCAATGGCTTCACAGAATTAAAAAGCTCAGCATTGGAAGTAAGATACACTTCTCATTTGTGTATAGGGAAGCTAATAGACCTGCAAATTTCCTGGCTATGGAGGGTGCTAATGCTGAACATTCTGAGGTTTCCATAATCCTCTACCCCCCACTTACTAACTATGGTGGACAAACTTCAAATTCCTTACCTAAGGGTGCTAAAATGATTGTTGGGACATTTTTTGAGGCCATGATTAGTCCTGCTCTGCTACTGCGGTTGTGCTACTTGTTTGTTACTTGGTGTTCAAATGTTTTGCTTTGTTTGGGGGCTGATTTGTATTTTCTGATTTTTTGAGCCTGTGTTGTTGGAAAATATATATACATAGGTGTATGTATATATGTTCTCCTTCTTGTCTTTGGTGTTTTTTGGTGGTTGGTTCATCCCTTATGTGTGAGTAACCTTGTATTTTATTCTCTAGATTGGGGACTTCCCAACCAACCTTTTTTGTAATTTCAGCCCTTTTAACATGTAGGGTGTCGACTCATNACACATTCTGACGACCGACAAATTGTAATTTGGGGACTAACACTTCCCAAGTCCTACAAATCGACATCTAACATTTTGAGAGATGGTTTAAAACCTCCTTTAATGGACTATGGTATCCATTCTTTCTTTTGTTAGTGGGTGTAAGAACTTCCTAACACGGAATTATGTCTTCCCTTTAACTTTTCCCTTAGGACAGGTTATTAGTCTCCTAGCATTCCTTCCCATTAACAACATTTGACATTTTATGTGGCGGTATAAGACCTCCTTAGATGGAATGTGAGATCCACTCTCTCTTTGCTATCATATATAAGGCCTTCCTAACACTGAGTTACGACATTCTTTTAGCTTCTCTCTTTGGAATAAGAAATAAGTCTCACAGCTTTCCTTTCCCAAAACCTCATTAGACACTTTTGCAAAATGATATAAGACCTCCCTCAATGGAATATGACAGTCATTCTCTCTCTTACTGTAGAATGTAAGTCCTTGCTAACAAGGAACTATGGCTTTCCTATAGTTTACNGTAAGGCCTTCCTAACACTGAGTTATGACATTCTTTTAGCTTCTCTCTTTGGAATAAGAAATAAGTCTCACAGCTTTTCTTTCCCAAAACCTCATTAGACACTTTTGCAAAATGATATAAGACCTCCCTCAATGGAATATAACAGTCATTCTCTCTCTTACTGTAGAATGTAAGTCCTTGCTAACAAGGAACTATGGCTTTCCTATAGTTTACTTTTCCTTAAGACTTCTTCATAATTAATTTCACCCTTTTTCCCACAATACTTAAATAATTAAATGATAAACTACTAGACACAAGATAATCATATTCTCCTCTTCAAAACCATCAACAAACTAACAATTTCATTGGTTTATCTTTACCTNATTACGTGATACACAAAAATAATGTATTATTTTATGTATACATTTTATGTTTACTTTGGTGACATTGCACTTTAAAGAATGGTATTTTCATGTTTTTGTTGCAGGCATATCAATTTTAGGCTTTTGAAGCAAAAAGTAGCAAAAATGAGGAAATTTGGAGCCAAAATGGAAATTTTCATGATCCTTGTGNTTTACCTGATACACAAAAATAATGTATTATTTTATGTTTACATTTTATGTTTACTTTGGTGACATTGCACTTTAAAGAATGGTATTTTCATGTTTTTATTGCAGGCATATCAATTTAAGGCTTTTGAAGCAAAAAGTAGCAAAAATGAGGAAATTTGGAGCCAAAATGGAAATTTTCATGATCCTTGTTCCACAAGAGCTATATTGGCGCCAGAGGCTCCATTTTTCCGAGAGGTGGCGCCAGAAGTGCCAAAAACGGGCACTTATGCTAGTTTCTTGATATTATTAGTGGAATTAATAGTTTAAATATTATTTTTGATGCTATAACCATAATAATTTTCAACTCCTTGTGGGATTGGTACTTAAGACTCCGTTAGAGTCATTTGTTACTTGAGCAATACGTATACTTACATTATTATTAAGGGTTTGGTAGCTTAGAGTTTATAAAAGATAAAATTATTTATACTAAATTTATTTTTATTAGGATTGAACTGCATATTTACTATTAATNAGCTAGTTTCTTGATATTATTAGTGGAATTAATAGTTTATATATTATTTTTGATGCTATAACCATAATAATTTTCAACTCCTTGTGGGATCGGTACCTAAGACTCTGTTAGAGTCATTTGTTACTTGAGCAATACGTATACTTACGTTATTATTAAGGGTTTGGTAGCTTATAGTTTATAAAAGATAAAATTATTTATACTAAATTTATTTTTATTAGGATTGAACTGCATATTTACTATTAATGCTAGTCGACCACCGCATCAAGTTTTTGGCGCCGTTGCTGGGATGAAATAGTAAATTACTTTATAATTAAGAACATTTTATTTGAACTGAAAAACTCTTTGTAGTTTAATTAAATATTTTTATATTTGAGAGTGTTTGCTTATTTTTATTGCTTATTGTGTTTGTGTATACGTAGTTTAAGATCATAGATTAAAATGAATAATTAGAAAAATTCAAAAACATGAAAAAGAGATAGATAATTTGAACAAAATGGCTTACAACTTGAATAATTCTAAAAATTAAAATGAACATCATCAAAGATCTCTAAGAGGCTATATTAATCTTGTAGCAGATGAAATTCATCTGAGTATATAAAACCCTGTTGTAGCTGCCAATTCTTTTGAGCTTAAACTTGTTATTTTCCAAACGATGCAAAATAATAAGTTTTTGGGAACACCAACTGTAGATCCTAACTTACACCTTGCTAGTTTTCTAGAATTATGTGCTATATTTAAATATGATGGAGTGTCGAATGATGCCATCAGACATAGCATTTTCCTTTTTCTCTAAGGGATTAAGTTAAGATTTGGTTAAGCTCGTTAGCGTCTGGATCTTTCAGAGCCTGGGGAGACTTATCACAAAAATTTTTATCTAAATATTTCTTACCATCAAAACTAATAAACTTAAAAATGATATTATAACTTTTTGTCAGTTTGAAGAGGAATCAATTTATGAAGCTTAGAAAAGATTTAAAGATCTCCTTAGGAAGTGTCCACATCATGCATTTTCATATTGGTTAATAATTCAAACTTTTTATAATGGATTGGTTGTGTCTCTTAGATCAATAATTGATGGTGTCACTGGTGGATCATTAAGGTCAAAACCATTTGATTAAGTGTATTCTTTAATTTAAGAGATGGCAACTAATAATATTTAATGGCCTTGTAAAACGGGAAACCCAAAAAGAGTATCTACTATTATTTATTCTGATGCAATATCTTTGTTGCCTACTCAAATTGTTGTAATATCAAAGCAGATAGATTAATATGGAATGAATTATTCTCATACACCTTTTGTGCTTGAGGAAAATCACTTGGACAAATGATAGAATTTCAATATTCTTAAGAAACTTTAAATTTCACTAAAAACTTATCTAATAATCCTTTATCAAATTTCCATAGTCCTGGATGGAGAAGTCACCCAAATTTTAGTTGTAGTAATAATAACTCTAATGTTGTTAATATGCAATAAGGGAAAAAAGCTACAAATCCATTTGGAAAATCCAACAATCAAGGGAAATCAAACTACAAACCTTGTTACCCTCCAGGTTTCAATAACAATTTACAGTGTAAGGAGAACTTGTCAATGGAAGAATTAATATTCCAAATGTGAAGTCAATTACAAAGTTAAGGAGCTTCAATTAGAAACATAGAAAATCAATTGGGATATATTGCTACTATACCTAGCAATAGACCTCTAGGAACGTTGCCTACTAATGTTGAAGTTAATCTTAAAGAACAGAAAAAGATCAAATTAAGGCTATTCAACTAAGAAGTGAAAAAAAAATTGAAAACAAAAATTCAAAAAGAAGTTGAAATTGAAAAGAAGTGGTGGAAAATGAAAGATATAATGAAGATTTTCATTTTGAGTCAGAATATCTTATCAAACTAACGAAAATTACTGTAGAAAGACTACCACCTCTATTTATTCAAAGATTGAAGCAGAAAAACAAAGATAATCAACTTACAAAATTCTAGGAAATAATGAGGAAATTGACAAAAACAAACTCCATTTTTTGAAGCCTTGGAACAAATGCCAAGCTATGTAAAGTTTATGAAGGATATACTTAATAAAAAATATAAGTTTACAGATAGTGAGATAGTTGCACTAGTGGGGAGTGTAGCATTATAACTCAATAAAAGCTTCCTAACATACTTAATGATCCAGATAGTTTTACAATTCCTTGTGCTATTGGTGAAAGATTTTTTGGAAAAGCTATATGTGAGTTGGGAGCTAGTGTTAATCTTATCCCCAATTCATTTTTAGAAGGTTGGGTTTAGGAGAAATTTCAGCTATTGCTATAACTCTTTAGTTAGCTGATCTTTTGATTATCTATCCTAAAAGAGTTATAAAAGATGTTTTGGTAAAGGTTGATAAATTTATCTTTCCTGTGGATTGTATTATTTTAGATATGGAGGGAGATAAAAAAATTCCTGTCATTTTAGGAAGACCATTTCTTGCCACTGGAAGAGCTTTGATAGATGTGCAAAAAGAACAATTAACGGTGAGACTTATTGATCAAGAGGTCACATTTAATATTACAAAGTCAATATGACATCCCACAAAAGGAAGAGAGGATGAATGCTTCAGAGTGCAAATTAATGACTATTTAAGCAATGAATATTTCATGAATACATTTGAAAAGAAAACTGAAAATGAAACTTTGGATTATGAGGATGAGGATATAAATCAAGATGAATCTATGGAAGTGAGTAATGAAGAATTTGATTATGTTCAGGATTAATTTGAATTGTTAGATCCTACTGATAATAACAAAAATTTGATTTCATCGATTGAGAAACCTCTTGAAGTAGAAATTAGAACACTTCATACACATTTAAAATTTATCCTTTTAGGAGATTTATCTACATTGCCTGTTATAGTATCCTTAGAGTTAATTGAAGCACAAGAACAAAAGTTGTAGGAAACTTTAAAAAGATATAAGAATGCCTTTGGATGGACATTAGCTGATATTAAAGAAATTAGTCATCCAATTTGTACTCAAAAAAATTTATTGGAAGATCATCATGAACCAAAAGTTGATCCTCAAAGGAGATCAAACTCGATGATGAAAGAAGTTGTTAAGAAAGAGATTTTAAAATGGTTAGATGCGGGAGTGGTATATCTTATTTCAGACAGAGTTTGAGTGAGTCCAATTCACTGTGTTCCAAAGAAAGGATGTGCGACTTTAGTGACAAACGAGAACAATGAATTAATACCAATAAGGCAACTCACTGGATGGTGAATCTGCATAGATTATAGAAAATTAATTTCAGCCACTAGGAGAGTCACTTTCCTTTACCATTTTTGGAACAAATGTTGGATAGGCTAACTAGGCATAGATATTTTTAATTTTTAGATGGATATATCGATTATCATCAAATATTAATTGCTTCTGAGGATCAATATAAGACAATGTTTACTAGTTATTGTGGTACTTTTGCCTTTTGATGAATGCCCTTTGGTTTATGACATGCACCTATGACATTTCAAAGATTTATGATATGTATTTTCACTGATTTAATTTAAAAAAGGATAGAAATCTTTTTGAATGATTTTTCTGTGTTTTGAACTTGATTTGCAATATCTTTAAGTCATTTAGATAAACTTCTAGAATGGTGTGAAAAGATGAATCTGGTATTAAATTGGGAAAAATTTTAATTCTTGGTTGTAGGAGGAATTGTTCTTGGGCATAAAATTTCAGAAAATGTCATGGAAGTAGATCCAAAAAAAATTCATGTAATATCTAACCTACCTCCACCTACTACTGAAAGAAGAGTTAGTAGCTTTTTAAGACATGCTGGTTTTAACAAGCGATATATCAAAGTTTCTCAAAAATTACAAAGCCCTTATGCCAACATTTGGAAAAAGATACAAAATTTGATTTCAATCATAAGTGCCTTAATGCCTTTGAAAGTACAAAAGAAAAATTAATCACTACTCCTATAATTGTTTGACCTGATTAGGAGAAGCCGTTCAAACTAATGTGTGATGCTAATGATTATGTAATTGGGGTTGTTTTAGTTCAAAGATATGACAAAATTTTTAAAGTTATATACTACGCTAATAAGACGCTCAATGATGCTCAAATTAGTTATACCACTATTGAAAGAAAGTTATTAGCCACTATTTTTTCTTTTGATAAGTTTAGGTCATATCTAATTATAGCTAAATGTTTTGTGTATAGAGACCACTCGGTTATAAAGTACTTGATGCAAAAGAATGATGTGAAACAAAGATTTATTATATGGGTACTTTTGATGCAAGAATTTGATTTTGTGGTAATCAATAGGAAAGGAACTGATAATTAAATTGCTGATCATTTATCTAGACTGGATTAGAATAAAAAATTTGATCTTGAAAAACAAATTAATTAAATCTTTCCTGATGAACAACTTTATGCTGTTAAAGGATGGGACATATTGTGGTATGCTGATATCGTAAACTACATTGGTAGTGGCATTTTACAATATAGGTAGACAAAACAGTAAGAGAAGAAGTTTATTCACAATGCAAAATTTTAATTTTGGGATAACCCTTATTTGTAAAAACAATGCAAATATTTAGTTATGAGGTGATGTGTGCCCTATGAAGAAATTGAAGAAATTATCTAAAAGAGTCGTGATTTTGAATTTGGAGGTCATTTTAGGATTGATAGAACTTCTCACAAATTGTTACAATATGGGTTTTATTTTCCTACTCTTTTTAGAGATGTTAACATATTTATTAAAACATGTGTTTGGTGTCAGCAAGTAAGCAATATTTCAAAAAGAAATGAAATGCCCCTAAATTGTACTTTGGAAGTTGAAATCTTTGATGTTTGAGGATTATATTTTATGAGACCATTTGTACCTTCATTCGCAAATATAAATCTATTTATATATTAATTGCATTGGACTATGTATCAAAGTGGATTGAATCAATCGCTTTACCTCAATGTGAAGATCGGAGTGTTACAAATTTTTTAATCAAAAATTTTATAAGATATAGAATGTAGAGAATAATCATTACTAATGGAGGATCACACTTTCAAAACAAAAGAATTCAAAAATTGGTGGAAAAATATAATATTATACATAGGATTGCAACTACTTATCATCCTAAGACTAGTGGTTTAGCAGAAGTATATAATCGTGAAATTAAAAGAACTTTGGAAAAAACTATCAATCCTAATAAAATGGATTGGTCTACTAGATTAGATACTAAATTATGGGCTTATAGGACAACTTATAAGACACATATAGGAATGTCCTCATATAGATTAATTTTTGGGAAAACTTGTCACTTAATAGTAGAATTGGAACATAAAACTTTTTGGGC
>JXCR01142181.1:115090-134219 GCA_002079205.1 Phalaenopsis hybrid cultivar
ACACTTAAAACACACTGGACATATTGAAGAAATTTTGGTGCGCAGGTTCAAGAAAAATGCTTGGGTTGAAGAATATTCAACAGACAAATTTCCTCACTGACCATTTTACAACTTGTACGCGCATTACCAATCAATTGGAAACATTCAAGATGATGAAGGTGAAGAAGATGTTTAAACTTGTTTTAGTATGGAATTCGTAGTTATATTTTTTGTTATGTGTTTGTACTGCATTTAATTTTTATTGTGGAACCTTCCATGTATTGTTTGTTAAACGTTTCATATTTAGGCTTTAGTGTTAGTTTGTTAGCTAGATTTCAACGTGTATTAAGTGTGTTGGATTGAAAACTGTTAGTTTGTGATCATTAAATTTTATATATAAATGCAAGTTATATTTTTTTGTGCAATTATGTGTTATAAAATTATTTAACTATGAGTATAAGTGTTTAACTAAGTTTTTTAGAAGTTCACGTGGTGTGGAACACAGCAAATTTTTTACAAAAATTAAAACTTGAAAATTTTTGGCATTGGCGTCCGAGGCACCAAGTTGGTGCCTGATGCGCTATTTTACAGAGAAGCGGCGCAAGAAGCGCCAGATTGGTTCCTGACGCAACAGTTTCCCAAAAATGCCCAAAATCACTTAAAATTGTGAAATACCAATGTAAAATGCCATTTTTTTACTTTTTGGATCGTCTCCTACCTCTAAACCAAGGTCAAAACTAAACCTAGGGCTTCACACTTGATGGATTTGAGGAGATTTCAAAGCCTAAAAGTCTTGGATTTCATCTTCTCTTGGTAAGAGCTTCACCTTAACCTAGAAATTTTTAATTTTCACCACAGATTTACCCATGGTGAAAAGCTTTATACCAAATATTCCTACTTTTGGATTTTAATTTATGATATTATGAATTTATTTGGATTTTATTGGAATTTATGTAGAAATTCTTATGGCACTAAGAGTAAAGAGGGGAAAGGCTATGAGAAATTTTGATGCAAGGAGATTTGTTAATTTTAAAGCCCAACATAACTATAATACTAAATAGAGCTCTAGAAAATTGATTCAGGAGCGAGCATTTTCAAATATGGGAGGAGAGATCGAAAGGCTGATTATTGCTAGGAAGTGGGAAATATTCTACTACTTCAGTGAAGTAGCCATTGTTTCGGTGATTCGAGAATCTTATGCCAATCTTTGAGTCACAACGGACTACCACATTTATGTTTGAGGTAAGCAAGTCGAATTTACTTGAAGAAGAATCAATGAATTTTATGAACTGAGAAATGCATTTAATTGTGAGTTTTTTGCAATTATGATGACTGATTTATCACTTGATGAAGTAATTGCCTATCTGATAGATGAGAAAAAAGAATGGAAAATTAAAAATAATCACAAATTCAATTTCTCAACTTCCATATTAAATTTTCCATATAAGGCTTGGCATTACTTCATCTCTGCAAAGTTGCTTCCAACTAATCACCTGAACAATGTAACTAAGGAAACAACAGTGTTGAATTTCTGCAATCTACAAATGAAAGTAGTGGAGATTGCTTCTCTTAATGTGCATATTGTTCAAACCATTGCTAGACGTGGGTCAGGTAGCGATTTGGGATATCTTGTCCTGATTTTCACTTTATGTGAACAATCAAGAACATAATTTGATAGACATGAATAAACGTTGCAACCATTGAAACCATTTGGAAAACACATTGTTCATAATTNACACGGGAATTGAGGAAGACAACGATATGAATATATTGATGGATCAAGAATCTCAAAATTCGTCGCATATTCAACCTTACTTTAGTTTAAATACTCTTTTGAAAAGGATTAAAAAGTTGGAAAATGAGTTACATAATCTTATGCATTCAATTGGAAATATTTCTGAAATGCTTGACCACCTGGATTGGAGGATGAAGAAACACTTAAAACACACTGGACATATTGAAGAAATTTTGGTGCGCAGGTTCAAGAAAAATGCTTGGGTTGAAGAATATTCAACAGACAAATTTCCTCACTTACCATTTTACAACTTGTACGCGCATTACCAATCAATTGGAAACATTCAAGATGATGAAGGTGAAGAAGATGTTTAAACTTGTTTTAGTATGGAATTCATAGTTATATTTTTTGTTATGTGTTTGTACTGCATTTAATTTTTATTGTGGAACCTTCCATGTATTGTTTGTTAAACGTTTCATATTTAGGCTTTAGTGTTAGTTTGTTAGCTTGATTTCAACGTGTATTAAGTGTGTTGGATTGAAAACTGTTAGTTTGTGATCATTAAATTTTATATATAAATGCAAGTTATATTTTTTTGTGCAATTATGTGTTATAAAATTATTTAACTATGAGTATAAGTGTTTAACTAAGTTTTTTAGAAGTTCACGTGGTGTGGAACACAGCAAATTTTTTACAAAAATTAAAACTTGAAAATTTTTGGCATTGGCGTCCGAGGCACCAAGTTGGTGCCTGATGCGCTATTTTACAGAGAAGCGGCGCAAGAAGCGCCAGATTGGTTCCTGACGCAACAGTTTCCCAAAAATGCCCAAAATCACTTAAAATTGTGAAATACCAATGTAAAATGCCATTTTTTTACTTTTTGGATCGTCNGAGTTATATTTTTTTTGTGCAATTATGTGTTATAAAATTATTTAACTATGAGTATAAGGGTTTAAATAAGTTTTTTAGAAGTTCACGTGGTCTGGAACACAGCAAATTTTTTACGAAAATTAAAACTTGAAAATTTTTGGCGTTGGCGCCTGAGGCACCAGATTGGTGCCTGATGCGCCATTTTACAGAGAAGCGGCGCAAGAAGCGCCAGATTGGTTCCTGAGGCAACAATTTCCTAAAAATGCCCAAAATCACTTAAAATTGTGAAATACCAATGTAAAATGCCATTTTTTTACTTTTTGGATCGTCTCCTACCTCTAAACCAAGGTCAAAACTAAACCTAGGGCTTCACACTTGATGGATTTGAGGAGATTTCAAAGCCTAAAAGTCTTGGATTTCATCTTCTCTTGGTAAGAGCTTCACCTTAACCTAGAAATTTTTAATTTTCACCACAGATTTACCCATGGTGAAAAGCTTTATACCAAATATTCCTACTTTTGGATTTTAATTTATGATATTATGAATTTATTTGGATTTTATTGGAATTTATGTAGAAATTATTATGGCACTAAGAGTAAAGAGGGGAAAGGCTATGAGAAATTTTGATGCAAGGAGATTTGTTAATTTTAAAGCCCAACATAACTATAATACTAAATAGAGCTCTAGAAAATTGATTCAGGAGCGAGCATTTTCAAATATGGGAGGAGAGATCGAAAGGCTGATTATTGCTAGGAAGTGGGAAATGTTCTACTACTTCACTGAAGTAGCCATTGTTTCGGTGATTCGAGAATTTTATGCCAATCTTTGAGTGACAACGGACTACCACATTTATGTTCGAGGTAAGCAAGTCCAATTTACTTGAAGAAGAATCAATGAATTTTATGAACTGAGAAATGCATTTAATTGTGAGTTTTTTTGCATTTGTGATGACTGATTTATCACTTGATGAAATAATTGCCTATCTGATAGATGAGAAAGGAGAATGGAAAATTAAAAATAATCACAAATTCAATTTCTCAACTTCCATATTAAAATTTCAATATAAGGCTTGACATTACTTCATCTCTGCAAAGTTGCTTCCAACTAATCACCTGAACAAAGTAACTAAGGAAACAACAGTGTTGAATTTCTGCAATCTACAAATGAAAGTAGTGGAGATTGCTTCTCTTAATGTGCATATTGTTCAAACCATTGCTAGACGTGGGTCAGGTAGCGGTTTGGGATATCTTGTCCTGATTTTCACTTTATGTGAACAATCAGGAACATAATTTGATAGACATGAATAAACGTTGCAACCATTGAAACCATTTGGAAAACACATTGTTCATAATTTTGAATCATTTATTGGATCTCGGAGTGGAAGTAGTTATGGATCCTCCACATCAGCTGCAAGACCATCTACTTCTGGTTCTGTTTCACTTGAAAATATTAAGTAGAAGTTAATTATTCAACAATCAGATCTTATAGTGATGCTGAACATAATAGATAGTATAGAAGGCATAAATGCCTACAATAATGAATATAAGCAGAAAAGAGTCTAGCACGTTACTACATTTGAAGAGGCAATGATTAGATTCTTGAGAGGTGATCACAGCCTATGTGCATGAAGATGAAGAAGAGAAAGACAAAGAAGAAGAGGAAGAAGAGGAAGAGGAGGATGATGAAGAGTAAAATTTTATTTAGGTAGTAGGAATGGACGGTCATGATCTAACCAAACTACAGTTTCATCCATACGAAACAAATGAATTTGTGGAGGCCACGTATGTGCTTCCGTGGATAACTCAACCAACCAAATGGCACTGCTTATGCATTCAATGCGTCTAAGGATTGCGTTGGCAATTGCATGTAAAATCCTTTAAGTAGAGTTTGATTAAAACCAGAAAATTCATGAAATCTTTAAAAATGCATATCTTGACCTAGAAAAATCATAAAAAAATATGACAAAAATACCTNAGCCACGTATGTGCTTCCGTGGATAACTCAACCAACCAAATGGCACTGCTTGTGCATTCAATGCGTCTGAGGATTGCGTTGGCACTTGCATGTAAAATCCTTTAAGTAGAGTTTGATTAAAACCATAAAATTCATGAAATCTTTAAAAATGCATATCTTGACCTAGAAAAATCATAAAAAAATATGACAAAAATACCTCTGGATTTAAGACATACAGAAGAAAATTATAAAAATATAATCTAAAATTAATGAATCATATTTTATTTATAATTAAGTTTATACTGGAGTAATTTAACTATTGAAAATTAACTATAATTCAAAAAATCAAAAAATTTTCACGGATCACTCTTCTCATCCTTGGAAACATTCCTTATTTTTTCCAAGGCTAAGAAAAATCCCTAAAATNTTCATGTTTTATTTATAATTAAGTTTATACTGGAGTAATTTAACTATTGAAAATTAATTATAATTCAAAAAATCAAAAAAATTTCACGGATCACTCTTCTCATCCTTGGAAACATTCCTTATTTTTTCCAAGGCTAAGAAAAATCCCTAAAATCAAATTTACCAATTTTCAAGAAACTTTAAAAATTATTTTCAAAGATAATTATAAAAATCAGAAAAATAAACATTAAAAATAAAAAAAAAATGGTTACAAACTTTAGGGTGGTGATTTTGAACCTCAAAATGACAACTTCTAATTTTTGAAAGACTTAAAAATGACATTTATCCTTCTAGAAATAATTGTAAAATTGGAAAATCACATTTTAAACCCTATAACTTTATATCCTTTGTAAAAAAGGGGTAATTAAAATTTACTAAATCCTAACATCCAAGTTTAAATCACCTTGAACATAAAATGAATTCTTAAGTCCTAGTAAGGTTAGGCTTAAACATGACTTAAACCATTAAAAATCCTAATTAAGCTTAACCTCCTTTAACCTTAATTACATTAGTTTTAAGAAAAATTAAACTTCAATTAGGTCTAATTCCTTGTTAGACCTAATTAACCATCTTAAATCTTGGTTACATTAGGTTTAAGACAAATTAAACCCTAATTTGGTCTAATCTCCTATTAGACCTAATTGACCTCCTTAAACCTTAATTATATTTGGTTTAAGACAAATTAAACTCTAATTAGGTCTAATCCCTTATTCAACCTAATTAACCATCGTAAACATTAACTACATTTGGTTTAAGACAAATGTAAACCCTAATTAGGTATAATCCCATCTTAGACCTAATTAACCTCCTAAAACCTTAATTACATTAGGTTTAAGATAAATTAAACCCTGATTAGGTCTAATCCCCTATTAGACCTAATTAACCTCCTTAAACCTTAATTACATTAGGTTTAAGAAAAATTAAACCCTAATTAGTTCTAATCCCTTATTAAAACTAATTAACCTTCTTAAACCTTAAGTACATTAGGTTTAAGACAAATTAAACTCTAACTAGGTCTAATCCCTTATTAGACCTAATTATACCCCCCTCTAAACCTTAATTACATTAGGTTTAAGAAAAATTATACCCTGATTAGGCCTAATCTCTCTTAAGTNAAAAATACCTCTGGATTTAAGACATACAGAAGAAAATTATAAAAATATAATCTAAAATTAATGATTCATGTTTTATTTATAATTAAGTTTATACTGGAGTAATTTAACTATTGAAAATTAATTATAATTCAAAAAATCAAAAAAATTTCACGGATCACTCTTCTCATCCTTGGAAACATTCCTTATTTTTTCCAAGGCTAAGAAAAATCCCTAAAATCAAATTTACCAATTTTCAAGAAACTTTAAAAATTATTTTCAAAGATAATTATAAAAATCAGAAAAATAAACATTAAAAATAAAAAAAAAAAGGTTACAAACTTTAGGGTGGTGATTTTGAACCTCAAAATGACAACTTCTAATTTTTGAAAGACTTAAAAATGACATTTATCCTTCTAGAAATAATTGTAAAATTGGAAAATCACATTTTAAACCCTATAACTTTATATCCTTTGTAAAAAAGGGGTAATTAAAATTTACTAAATCCTAACATCCAAGTTTAAATCACCTTGAACATAAAATGAATTCTTAAGTCCTAGTAAGGTTAGGCTTAAACATGACTTAAACCATTAAAAATCCTAATTAAGCTTAACCTCCTTTAACCTTAATTACATTAGTTTTAAGAAAAATTAAACTTCAATTAGGTCTAATTCCTTGTTAGACCTAATTAACCATCTTAAATCTTGGTTACATTAGGTTTAAGACAAATTAAACCCTAATTTGGTCTAATCTCCTATTAGACCTAATTGACCTCCTTAAACCTTAATTATATTTGGTTTAAGACAAATTAAACTCTAATTAGGTCTAATCCCTTATTCAACCTAATTAACCATCGTAAACATTAACTACATTTGGTTTAAGACAAATGTAAACCCTAATTAGGTATAATCCCATCTTAGACCTAATTAACCTCCTAAAACCTTAATTACATTAGGTTTAAGATAAATTAAACCCTGATNATAAACCTTAGAGGTTCACCACATTTAACCTAAACTAATCCTAAAACTTAAATTCTATTTTCTATATATTTTTTCCTTCTTACTCCGAGTTTCTAAACATTTGAAAATCCTTCACATGATTGAAAAGAATAAGTTACTTGGAGAATAGGGTGATAAGATAGATAAACAGAGTGGCAGCTCCTTGACAATAGTGACATTTGACAATCGACATTCGACTTAAAGGAATTGTCATCGATGGCAGTGACACAATCCCAACGACAACATCCCCGCGAGTCAAATTCCTAATTTTACACTGCTTTGGCAATCCTAATCTACCTTGGACGGATTAATCGGTTCTAATCTTAGAGGATGGAAAATCTTTGCAGCAAATCTGTCCTACAAGATTGTGGGCATTTATAAAGTAGAAAAGGCTTTGTAGTTAGTCTGCCCTACGAATGGTAAAGAGTTTCCCATGTGAGAGATTGGAGGGGGAAGCCCTCCACATTTCCATGCAAACGTTGAAGTGGATGATTTCACAAGTTAAAGTGTGTCAACCTTAGGTTTCCTGTGCGAGATAGTTAGTATGAGTTTGATGTGCCATCAACTATTTTGGGTTGTATTGCATATTCATGGCCATTCATGACATCTTTGGAATGTGGATCACATTGCATGTGGTATACATGATCATTTGAGCTCTTCGAGTCGATGAACTGCCCTAGACTCATCCTTGATTCGTTTGGGTTCGATCGATCATCAATGTCACGGACAAATAGTCCCACATCGGCTAGGTGTAGGGCTGAAAAGCAGTATTTAAGTCCTGGGCTGGCCACCACCCTTAAGGGCTCTTTTGGGAGGTGACAAGTGGTATCAGAGCAGATTACTGCCTGCCAGGTGTGTGNCTAAACCTTAGAGGTTCACCACATTTAACCTAAAATAATCCTAAACCTTAAATTCTATTTTCTATATATTTTTTCCTTCTTACTCCGAGTTTCTAAACATTTGAAAATCCTTCACATGATTGAAAAGAATAAGTTACTTGGAGAATAGGGTGATAAGATAGATAAACATAGTGGCAGCTCCTTGACAATAGTGACATTTGACAATCGACATTCGACTTAAAGGAATTGTCATCGATGGCAGTGACACAATCCCGATGACAACATCCCCGCGAGTCAAATTTCTAATTTTACACTGCTTTGGCAATCCTAATCTCCCTTGGATGGATTAATCGGTTCTAATCTTAGAGGATGGAAAATCCTTGTAGCAAATCTGTCCTACAAGATTGTGGGCATTTATAGAGTAGAAAAAGCTTTGTAGTTAGTCTGCCCTACGAATGGTAAAGAGTTTCCCCTATGAGAGATTGGAGGGGGAATCCCTCCACATTTCCATGCAAACGTTGAAGTCGATGATGTCACAAGTTAAAGTGTGTCGACCTTAGGTTTCCTGTGTGAGATAGTTAGTATGAGTTTGATGTGCCATCAACTATTTTGGGTTGTATTGCATATTCATGGCCATTCATGACATCTTTGGAATGTGGACCACACTGCATGTGGTATACATGATCATTTGAGCTCTTCGAGTCGATGAACTGCCCTAGACTAATCCTTGATTCGTTTGGGTTCGATCGATCATCAATGTCACAGACAAATAGTCCCACATCGGCTAGGTGTAGGGCCGAAAAGTAGTATTTAAGTCCTGGGCTACCCACCACCCTTAAGGGCTCTTTTGGGAGGTGACAAGTGGTATCAGAGCAGATTACTGCCTGCTAGGTGTGTTGACTCTCCATGGTCCAGTGGGACCCTCGGTGGAGCCGAACCGTGATGAGGGCGTCACGTGATTGGGTGGAGGAGAATGTCACGGATAAATAGTCCCACATCGGCTAAGTGTAGGGCCGAAAAGCAGTATTTAAGTCCTGGGCTGCCCACCACCCTTAAGGGCTCTTTTGGGAGGTGACAAGCCATCCCTTTAGGTTGGATTGATTACCTTGGATAAATCAACTTGTTCCCTTGGTCTGGCCAACCTCCATGGCCCCTTTCAACCAAACATTTGCACCACTGCATGTTATGTGTGTACATATGCATGATTGCTTCCATGTTCACCTACCTATGTTGCATAATCTTTCAGGTCACTGCCTCTATGGCACGCCCATCTTTCGAGCCTCTGCCTCCACGGCGCACCTACCATTTTAGGTCACTGCCTCCATGACACACCCACCTTTTTGGGTCACTGACTTCATAGCACANGCCATGGCCCTCTCAAACAAACATTTGCACCACTGCATGTTATGTGTGTACATATGCATGATTGCTTCCATGTTCACCTACCTATGTTGCATAATCTTTCAGGTCACTTCCTCTACGGCATGCCCATCTTTCGAGCCTCTGCCTCCATGGCGCACCTACCATTTTAGGTCACTGCCTCCATGACACACCCACCTTTTTGGGTCACTGACTTCATAGCACATAAGTCTTTCAAACCTCTACCTCCACAACATGCCCACCCTTTTAGGTCACTGCCTCCATGGAACACCCACTCTTCATGCCACTCATGCCATGACACGCCCATCCTTTCGAGTCATTATCTACACGACATACCCAATTTTTGAATTACTACCACTACAACACACCCATCTTTAGGTCACTGCCTCCATGGCACGCCTATTTGTTAGACCCATGCTTCCACGACACGACCATACTCTTGAGACACTACCTCCATGGAACACTCACCCTCACCACATTGGTGCACTTTCTACATGCTGCATGTGACATCCTTGCATTCATTTGCATGATGTGTGTTTTCTCTTTTGGGAATCCATTGTGATTATTTCTTAACTCGACCAAACAATCACAATGTGGGCCTTTTGCCTGTTTGTGTGCTCGCCCGTTTTCCTTGGTGGTTGTTTTGCTTGTTTAGAGAGTGACCCCGTGTCGGCCGTGATGCCTTAACAAGAATTGCTTGCTGGGTTGTTCTCAGTGAGCAATGCGAGTTATATCATTGAGATTGAAATGAGTATGTTTGTGCTAAGGATCCAAGAGATCTTACTCATGTCACCCTTACATTTTANTAGTTTTTGAATTACTACCACTACAACACACCCATCTTTAGGTCACTTCCTCCATGGCACGCCTATTTGTTAGACCCATGCTTCCACGACAAGACCATACTCTTGAGACACTACCTCCATGGAACACTCACCCTCACCACATTGGTGCACTTTCTACATGCTGCATGTGACATCCTTGCATTCATTTGCATGATGTGTGTTTTCTCTTTTGGGATCCATTGTGATTATTTCTTAACTCGACCAAACAATCACAATGTGGGCCTTTTGCTTGTTTGTGTGCTCGCCTGTTTTCCTTGGTGGTTGTTTTGCTTGTTTAGAGAGTGACCCCGTGTCGGTCATGATGCCTTAACAAGAATTGCTTGCTGGGTTGTTCTCAGTGAGCAATGCGAGTTAAGTCATTGAGATTGAAATGAGTATGTTTGTGCTAAGGATCCAAGAGATCTTACTCATGTCACCCTTACATTTTACGGCCTTGCATATAATGACCCTTATTCCAAAATATAAATTTATATTTTTACTTACTACATTTTTCATAAATAAAAGATTATGCATGTAGCAAAATAGGCCATATATGAATCCAATACTTTTTTCCTAAATCTATATTGGGTGACATCCCTTAGATCCCTCAGATTTTTAGAACGGGGCCGGCATGACAACCCCAAGAAAGTCATACGGTAACCGGAGTGTTACCCTTTGCGTTTAGGCCCTACGGTAGGACACATTCTGTTAGATGGTGTACTAGGCTACACTTTAGGGTGGTAGGTAGACTTTTTGAAGCCTGGTTATTGTTCTATGCAAGATTGGTTGCCCTAGTCAGACATCCTTATTTTGCATTATGCTTGTGGTGAGACTGCATGCTTCATATATATGATTGTGTGTTAAGAAGTTTTTCTGTAGGGATTCATGCCTCTATGTTAATAGACAGGTACTGATATGAGGGGAGAAAGTAATGATTTCTAACAATTTAGTTGTAGGTGTTATTTAGCTCCCTCACTTATAAGACATGGCTCATTATATGTTATACGCATGTGAGCTTCCTTGCTATCATTTATTTTTCATGCATGATTGAGTATTTTCTCTTTTTTTATGTAGTTTTAGAGCTAAGAGAGTCCAGTAGATGAAATAAGATACGAGCACAGGTTTTGAGGGGTTTGACGCAAGAACCAAATGGAGGGGACCAAGAGCAGATGCTCATGTCTTGTATCTTAACTTTGTATTATTAAATTGATATATAGACTTAGGAACAGGCATGTAAATATGAAGTACAACCACCTTTTTCCTTTTTGAGATATGTTACAAATCCAGCGACCCTGGCCTTTCTTAATATTTTGATCTAGCTTGCCTTTTTGTCATTTTGCCTGCCTGTGTGCCTGTATGTCTACAAGTTTTTCTTGTTTCCTTCTGTGATATGGGATTTCATGATACACTATAGGCTTATTAGGAATTAAATTCATAATTTTCTAGATAAAATTCCTAATAAAACATTCAAGATAAATGAATTTTTAGGATTAAAATATTCAAAATTTTAAAAATTTCACTTTTATTTAATGTTTGGCCTTCGAACCAGATTTTAAATGGTTTTCTTTTGCAGGGTATCTCATTAGTTTTGCAATATTAAATGTAACCTCTTGATCACTAACTCTCAAAGTTAGTTCTCCTTTCTGCACATCTATCAANCTTTTGCATTATGCTTGTGGTGAGACTGCATGCTTCATATATATGATTGTGTGTTAAGAAATTTTTCTGTAGGGATTCATGCCTCTATGTTAATAGACAGGTACTGCTATGAGGGGATAAAGTAATGATTTCTAACAATTTAGTTGTAAGTGTTATTTAGCTCCCTCACTTGTAAGACATGGCTCATTATATGTTATACGCATGTGAGCTTCCTTGCTATCATTTATTTTCATGCATGATTGAGTATTTTCTCTTTTTTTATGTAGTTTTAGAGCTAAGAGAGTCCAGTGGAAGAAATAAGATACGAGCACAGGTTTTGAGGGGTTTGACGCAAGAACCACATGGAGGGGACCAAGAGCAGATGCTCATGTCTTGTATCTTAACTTTGTATTATTAAATTGATCTATAGACCTAGGAACAGGCATGTAAATATGAAGTACAACCACATTTTTTCTTTTTGAGATATGTTGCAAATCCAGCGACCCTGGCCTTTCTTAATATTTTGATCTAGCTTGTCTTTTTGTCATTTTGCCTGCCTGTGTGCCTGTATGTCTACAAGTTTTTTCTTGTTTCCTTCTGTGATATGGGATTTCATGATACACTATAGGCTCATTAAAAACTAAATTCATAATTTTCTAGACAAAATTCCTAATAAAACATTCATGATAAATGAACTTTTAGGATTAAAATATTCAAAATTTTAAAAATTTCACTTTTATTTAATGCTTGGCCTTCGAACCAGATTTTAAATGGTTTTCTTTTGCAGGGTATCTCATTAGTTTTGCAATATTAAATGTAACCTCTTGATCACTAACTCTCAAAGTTAGTTCTCCTTTCTGCACATCTATCAAAGCTCTTCCAATGGCATGTAATGGTTTTTCTAAAATAATAGGAATTTCATTATCTTCTTCCATATCTTGTACAATAAAGCCCTCAGAAATATTAAATTTATCAACTTTAACCAACACATCTTCTATAGCTCCTTTAGGATAGGTAATCGAACTATCAGCTAACTGAAGAGTTACAGTCGTAGATGAAATATCTCTTAGACCCAACCTTTTGAAAATTGATAATGACATAAGATTAATACTAGCTCCAAAATTACATAAATCTTTTCCACAAAATTGTTCGCTAATAACACAAGGAATTGTAAAACTTCTAGGATCTTTAAGTTTTTCAAGAAGCTTTTTCTGAATTATAGCACTACACTCTTCACTGAGTGCAACAACCCATTATCTACAAACTTCCTTTTTTTATTAGGTATATCCTTCATGAACTTCACATAGCTTTGTATTTGTTTTAAAGCTTCAAAAAATGGAATGTTTATCTTTAATTTCCTCAATATTTCTAAAAGTAGAAAATTGGCTATCTCTATTTTTCTACTTCGATCTTTAAGGAAATGGTGGAGGTAGTCTTTCTACAGAAATTTTCATTGGTTTAATAGGACTTTCAGGTTCAAAATGAAAATCTTCACTCGATTTTTCAGTTTCCACCTCATCTTTTTCAATTTTAACTTCTTGTTGAACTTGATTTTCTAATTCTTTTCCACTTCTTAGTTGAATGGCTTTAATTTGCTCTTTGTTTTGATCTTTAGGATTTACTTCAACATTACTAGGCAATATTCCTGGAGGTCTATTGTTAAATGCGGTTATACTACATCCTAATTGATTTTTCATGTTTTTAATTACAACTCATTGACTTTGTATTTAACTTCCCATTTGTAATATCAATTCTTCCATTGATAACTTTATCTCCTTACTCTGCAAATTATTAAAACCTAGGGGGTAATAAGGTCTATAGGCTTGATTCTCTTGATTGTTGGAGTTTCCCAATGGGTTCACAAAATTATTTTCCCATTGCGGATTTGTAGCTTTAGAATTATTGTTACTCTAACTAAAGTACGAATGTTTCTTCCAACCAGGATTATAATAATTGGCATAAGGATTATTAGAACGATTGTTTAATGTAATTAAAGTGTCATAAGATGATTGAGATTCTATCATTTGTCTCAATGAGTTTTCCTCAAGCACAGGTGATGTTTGAGAATAATTCATTCCATTTTGATCTATCTTCTTTGATATAACAGGTATTTGGGCACTTAACATAGATATTGTATCAAAATCATGATTACTAGCTATTCTTTTTGGATTTACTCTTTCAGAGCGCCATTTAAAATTATTAGTAGCCATCACTTCAATTAAAGAATATGCTTCATTGAATGGTTTTGACATTAATGATCCATCAGCAGTATTGTCAATTATCAACCAATGTGGCAATGCATGGTGTAGAAACTTTCTAAGGAGATCCTTAAATCTTTTCTAGGCTTCATAAATTAATTCCCCTTCAAACTGACAAAAAGTTGTAATATTATTTCTAACCTTTGAAGTTTTTGAAGGTGATAGATATTTAGATAAAAATTTTTGTGACAAATCTCCCCAAGTTTTGATAGATCTAGGTTTTAACGAGTTTAACCACATCTTAATCCCAACATTTCGAAAATTTATAACGACATAAGATTAATAGTAGCTCCTAAGTTACATAAAGCTTTTCCATAAAATTGTTAGCTAATAGCACAAGGAATTGTAAAACTTCTAGGATCTTTAAGTTTTTCAAAAAGCTTTTTCTGAATTATAGCGCTACACTCTTCACTGACTGCGACGGTCTCATTATCTACAAACTTCCTTTTTTTATTAAGTATATCCTTCATGAACTTCACATAGCTGGTATTTGTTTTAAAGCTTCAACAAATGGATTGTTTATCGTTAATTTCCTCAATATTTCTAAAAGTAGAAAATTGGTTATCTCTATTTATCTACTTCAATCTTTAAGGAAATGGTGGTGGTGGTCTTTTTACAGAAAATTTCATTGGTTTAGTTGGACTTTCTACTTCAAAATGAAAGTCTTCACTAGATTTTTGATTTTCCACCTCATCTTTTTCAATTTTAACTTCTTGTTGAACTTGATTTTCTAATTCTTTTCCACTTCTTAGTTGAATGGCTTTAATTTGCTCTTTTTTTTTTCATCTTTAAGATTTACTTCAACATTAGTAGGCAATATTCCTGGAGGTCTATTGCTAAGTGTGGTAGTAATACATCCCAATTGATTTTTCATGTTTCTAATTACAGCTCCTTGACTTTGTAATTGACTTCCCATTTGTAATAGCAATTCTTCCATTGATAACTTTGTCTCCTTACTCTGCAAATTATTAAAACTTGGGGGGTAATAAGGTCTATAAGCTTGATTCTCTTGATTGTTCAAGTTTCCCAATGGGTTCACAAAATTGTTTTCCCATTGCAGATTTGCAGCTTTACAATTAATGTTACTCCAACTAAAGTACGGATGATTTTTCTAGCCAGGATTATAATAATTGGCATAAGGATTATTAGAATGATTATTTACTGCAATCAAAGTCTCACAAGATGATTGAGATTCTATCATTTGTCCCAATGAGTTATCCTCAAGTACAGGTGATGTTTGAGAATAGTTCATTCCATTTTGATCTATCTTCTTTGATATAACAGGTATTTGGGCACATAACATAGATATTGCATCAAAATCATGATTACTCGCTACTCTTTTTAGATTTACTCTTTCAGAGGGCCATTGAAAATTATTAGTAGCCATCACTTTAATTAATGAATATGCTTAATCGAACAATTTTGACATTAATGATCCATCAACAGTAGTGTCAATTATCAACCAGTGTGGCAACGCATGGTGTAGACACTTTCTAAGGAGATCCTTAAATCTTTTCTAGGCTTCATAAATTGATTCCCCTTCAAATTGACAAAAAGTTTTAATATCATTTCTAACCTTAGAAGTTTTTGAAGGTGGGAGATATTTAGATAAGAATTTTTGTGACAAATCTCCCCAAGTTCTGATAGATCCAGGCTATAACAATTTTAACCATATCTTAGCTTTATCCTTTAGTAAAAAAAGGAAAAAGACTAAGTTTACTGGCTTCATTCGACACTCCATCATATTTAAATGTAGCACATAATTCTCAAAAACTAGTAAGGTGTAAATTAGGATCATCACTTGGTGTTCCTCTGAATTGATTGTTTTGAACCATTTGGATAATAGCAGGTTTCTCAAAAGAATTGTCGGCTATAGCAAGGTTTTGTATACTCAAATGAATTTTATCTGCTGTAGGATTAGCGTAATCTCTNATAGATGAAATATCTCTTAAGCCCAACCTTTTGAAAATTGATAACGACATAAGATTAATACTAGCTCCAAAATTACATAAATCTTTTCCATAAAATTGTTCGCTAATAACACAAGGAATTGTAAAACTTCTAGGATCTTTAAGTTTTTCAAGAAGCTTTTTCTGAATTATAGCACTACACTCTTCACTGAGTGCAACAACCTCATTATCTACAAACTTCCTTTTTTTATTAGGTATATCCTTCATGAACTTCACATAGCTTTGTATTTGTTTTAAAGCTTCAACAAATGGAATGTTTATCTCTAATTTCCTCAATATTTCTAAAAGTAGAAAATTGGCTATCTCTATTTTTCTACTTCGATCTTTAAGGAAATGGTGGAGGTAGTCTTTCTACAGAAATTTTCATTGGTTTAATAGGACTTTCAGGTTCAAAATGAAAATCTTCACTCAATTTTTCAGTTTCCACCTCATCTTTTTCAATTTTAACTTCTTGTTGAACTTGATTTTCTAACTCTTTTCCACTTCTTAGTTGAATGGCTTTAATTTGCTCTTTGTTTTGATCTTTAGGATTTACTTCAACATTACTAGGAAGTATTCCTGGAGGTCTATTGTTAAATGCGGTTATACTACCTCCTAATTGATTTTTCATGTTTTTAATTACAACTCATTGACTTTGTATTTAACTTCTCATTCGTAATATCAATTCTTCCATTGATAACTTTATCTCCTTACTCTGCAAATTATTAAAGTCTGGGGGGTAATAAGGTCTATAGGCTTGATTCTCTTGATTGTTGAAGTTTCCCAATGGGTTCACAAAATTATTTTCCTATTGCGGATTTGTAGCTTTAGAATTATTGTTACTCTAACTAAAGTACGGATGTTTCTTCCAACGAGGATTAATAATTGGCATAACGATTATTAGAACAATTATTTAATGTAATTAAAGTCTCATAAGATGATTGAGATTCTATCATTTGTCTCAATGAGTTTACCTCAAGCACAGGTGATGTTTGAGAATAATTCATTCCATTTTGATCTATCTTCTTTGATATAACAGGTATTTNGTAGATGAAATATCTCTTAGACCCAACCTTTTGAAAATTGATAATGACATAAGATTAATACTAGCTCCAAAATTACATAAATCTTTTCCACAAAATTGTTCGCTAATAACACAAGGAATTGTAAAACTTCTAGGATCTTTAAGTTTTTCAAGAAGCTTTTTCTNTCCTTCAAACTGACAAAAAGTTGCAATATTATTTCTAACCTTTGAAGTTTTTGAAGGTGAGAGATATTTAGATAAAAATTTTTGTGACAAATCTCCCCAAGTTTTGATAGATCTAGGTTTTAACGAGTTTAACCACATCTTAAGCCCAACCTTTTGAAAATTTATAACGACATAAGATTAATACTAGCTCCTAAGTTACATAAAGCTTTTCCATAAAATTGTTCGCTAATAGCACAAGGAATTGTAAAACTTCTAGGATCTTTAAGTTTTTCAAGAAGCTTTTTCTAAATTATAGCGCTACACTCTTCACTGACTGCGACGGTCTCATTATCTACAAACTTCCTTTTCTTATTAAGTATATCCTTCATGAACTTCACATAGCTGGTATTTGTTTTAAAGCTTCAACAAATGGATTGTTTATCGTTAATTTCCTCAATATTTCTAAAAGTAGAAAACTGGTTATCTCTATTTTTCTACTTCAATCTTTAAGGAAATGGTGGTGGTGGTCTTTTTACAGAAATTTTCATTGGTTTAGTTGGACTTTCTGCTTCAAAATGAAAGTCTTCACTAGATTTTTGATTTTCCACCTCATCTTTTTCAATTTTAACTTCTTGTTGAACTTGATTTTCTAATTCTTTTCCACTTCTTAGTTGAATGGCTTTAATTTGCTCTTTTTTTTTTCATCTTTAACATTTACTTCAACATTAGTAGGCAATATTCCTGGAGGTCTATTGCTAAGTGTGGTAGTAAAACATCCCAATTGATTTTTCATGTTTCTAATTACAGCTGCTTGACTTTGTAATTGACTTCCCATTTGTAATAACAATTCTTCCATTGATAACTTTGTCTCCTTACTCTGCAAATTATTAAAACTTGGGGGTAATAAGGTCTATAAGCTTGATTCTCTTGATTGTTCAAGTTTCCCAATGGGTTCACAAAATTGTTTTCCCATTGCAGATTTGCAGCTTTACAATTAATGTTACTCCAACTAAAGTACGGATGATTCTTCTAGCCAGGATTATAATAATTGGCATTAGGATTATTAGAATGATTATTTATTGCAATCAAAGTCTCACAAGATGATTGAGATTCTATCATTTGTCCCAATGAGTTATCCTCAAGTACAGGTGATGTTTGAGAATAGTTCATTCCATTTTGATCTATCTTCTTTGATATAGTAGGTATTTGGGCACATAACATAGATATTGCATCAAAATCATGATTACTCGCTACTCTTTTTGGATTTACTCTTTCAGAGGGCCAATGAAAATTATTAGTAGCCATCACTTTAATTAATGAATATGCTTCATCGAACAATTTTGCCATTAATGATCCATCAACATTAGTGTCAATTATCAACCAGTGTGGCAACGCATGGTGTAGACACTTTCTAAGGAGATCCTTAAATCTTTTCTAGGCTTCATAAATTGATTCCCCTTCAAATTGACAAAAAGTTTTAATATCATTTCTAACCTTAGAAGTTTTTGAAGGTGGGAGATATTTAGATAAGAATTTTTGTGACAAATCTCCCCAAGTTCTGATAGATCCAGGTTATAACAAGCTTAACCATATCTTAGCTTTATCCTTTAGTAAAAAAGGAAAAAGACTAAGTTTAATGGCTTCATTTGACACTCCATCATATTTAAATGTAGCACATAGTTCTCAAAAACTAGTAAGGTGTAAATTAGGATCATCACTTGGTGTTCCTCCGAATTGATTGTTTTGAACCATTTGGATAATAGCAGGTTTCTCAATAGAATTGTCGGCTATAGCAAGGTTTTGTATACTCAAATGAATTTTATCTGCTGTAGGATTAGCGTAATCTCTTAAAGGTCTCTGATAATGTTCATTTTCATTTCCAAAATTACTCAAATTGCATGCCATTTTGCTAATATGATCTAACTCATTTTGTTGTTTTCAAATTTTTCTAATAGTTCTTT
>JXCR01142182.1:0-23530 GCA_002079205.1 Phalaenopsis hybrid cultivar
AGTGAGTGCATATATCATATTTCGAGGGGAGAATGAATCTCAAGGATTTTATAGAGTGGTTGCAAACTATCGAGAGGATCTTTAAGCACAAGAAGGTGCCATATAACCTAAAATTGGAACTCGCTGCTATCACGGTGAAGAAGAGTGCTTCGTTGCCATAGGAGAACTTGAAGAGAGAGAATTAGAGGACCAAGCAAGATTACTANGCGAGTAGAGTAAAGCTTACCTCCTCAGATAATTGTGATAATTACATTGCTAACTGATATGCCTACGGGATAATATTGGTCAGGGGCGGGAAGGGGGTCTTTCCACCCTAGACCATTGCGATGTGGATCACTAGTCATTGTGCTGACAGGAGCCGATGTGATAATATTGTCCAAGAGTGTGTAAGAGATTTTGTTGATGGTGATCTTCACAGAGACAGAAATGTATATAAAGAGTATAAAGTAAAAGTAAAGCTAAGNCGAGTAGAGTAAAGCTTACCTCCTCAGATAATTGTGATAATTACATTGCTAACTGATTTGCCTACGGGATAATATTGGTCAGGGGCGGGAAGGGGGTCTTTCCACCCTAGACCATTGCGATGTGGATCGCTAGTCATTGTGCTGACAGGAGCTGATGTGATAATATTGTCCAAGAGTGTGTAAGATTTTGTTGATGGTGATCTTCACAGAGACAGAAATGTATATAAAGAGTATAAAGTAAAAGTAAAGTTAAGATAAATATATATATAATTTATTTTATTTAGAAAAAAAATTATTGATACATGCATTAACATCTATCAAATTGCGTATAAAAAATGAAAGACCGACATTATAAGAGTTTTTATAAACATGCATTTATATTTAGTTTTTTTTCTTGAATTACTGTAGTTTGGAAGCGTAATTACTCCTGGATTATCTTTAAATAACTCGTTATGTTATTTTAATATTATGTTTANATTATAAGAGTTTTTATAAACATGCATTTATATTTAGTTTTTTTTCTTGAATTATTGTAGTTTGGAAGCGTAATTACTCCTGGATTATCTTTAAATAACTCGTTATGTTATTTTAATATTATGTTTATGTTTTAAACATTTGAAAAAGAAGAAAAGAAGATGAGCAATTGTATACAGGAGGTGAGAACAACCAGAAATGTTCCAATTTTTTATTTATTAGTTTTATTTGCTTTCTTTAGTGGCTCTTTCACATCTCATTTAAATATTAAACTGNATTTATGTTTTAAACATTTGAAAAAGAAGAAAAGAAGATGAGCAATTGTATACAAGAGGTGAGAACAACCAGAAATGTACCAATTTTTTATTTATTAGTTTTATTTGCTTTCTTTAGTGGCTCTTTCACATCTCATTTAAATATTAAACTGCTTATGATAGAAATAGAATAGCAGGAATTGATTTTCATCATCCAATCACCCGTTTCCATCTTGGTTAACTCCAAGTTCCTTCGGGTTGGGTTGTGATAATTCATTTCTTATCTCATTCATGTCTTATATAATGCATATTTTTTTAACATGTCTATCTTGCATATCATGTCTATCATACATAACATGCATCTCATGTATATATTGTATATATTTTCTATCATGCATATCTTTTTTATCTAACAATATAAAAAAATTGTTATAATATAAGTTTAATTGAACTAAAACATATATGCAATCAACACATATTTTAAAATGAGAAAAATTACTGAAATTTAGAAACAAAATTTCTCACCTCAATTGTCACACTAGATTCTCAATATTCATTAACTATTTGGGTGTTGCGATTAAGGTTTTGAATTTAGCTTGAAGTTCGTTAATCGCTCGAAATTTTATTCGAATCATGGCTCAGATCGAGATCAGATCGAAATAAAAGAGTCAAGCTACGAGCTATAATTTTGGATTTTGTTTTAGTTGATTTTCAACCAACCTCGACTCGGCTCGAAATCGGATTGCTAACAATTATTGTGATGTTAGGGCTGTAAATTTAGTGAATTTAGCTTGAAATTCGTTAATCGCTCCAAAATTAATTCAAATTTTTGCTTGGATCAAGATCAGATCGAAATAAACAAGCTGAGTTACGAGCCAAAATTTTGGATTGAATTTTTTTCGAGCCGATTTTGAGTCGACCTTAGCTCAGCTCGAAATCGAATCATTAACAGCCCTAATTGCATTAATATTTATGTTGATATTAATATCCTATTTAACAGAAATTAAACTTTAAGATTAAAGAAATTTTTGTTAATCAAATTATTTTTCTGAAGTTAGCATATGATTAATTTTTTTGACTTTACGAAGCCGCCTTATGACTAGTTCCACATATTTCTCGATCTCACCGCCTCGGGTAAACAATATGATATTTATAAATATCTTGGCTCATAGATTAATTTAACCCAAAGCATAATTGATATGCCAAAACGTACCTCAAATGGGTTTCACGACAACTAGCTCTTCTCCAAAAATGCTTATTATTTTGCCCTTTTCTTTTTATCTATGTTTACTCTACCCTTTACCTTGTTAATTTCATTTCGGAAGCCCTCACGGAAACCCACAAACCAACTCCTTTGCTTCCGACACAACCTCGTCTCTGCTACGACGACTGAAAACAAAAAGATGCACAATTTGTGGCAAATCTCAAAACAAAAACAGAAGAAAAGAAATGTCTCAAATAGCTTGACAGAGGGTTTCATACCAGGAGATTTTGTCCCTGAAGTCTAAATAAAGAGTTGCGATTCTAGGCGAGTTGTCAGCCTGCTGTAGATAGTGATTCTGCTATAGTTCAAAATCGCATAGAAGCAGACAGGAGAAGGGATCAGGAGAGAGCTTCGTGCAGATGAAACCGAGAGAGATGGGGGAGGGATTAGAAGGCTCTGGAGTAAGGATCACGCCTCATTCGATTGAGCTTAGCTGTTAATATCAGGAGTGAGTCAGTTTAGAATAGTAAGTCGGGATTAAGCAGAGGTAATTAAGTGTTAATTAAAATTATTTAAACTTATAACTTGATAAATTTATATCTTCAAACCACAACAACAACATCGAACCTTTATCCCACTAAAGGATTAATGTCAATATGATTTGTCGTTAAATTAATGCTAGTTGTCGACAACCTAATGTAACCATCCACTTTTCACATCCGGGGTTTGGCACCCGACAACGGCAGTGTTATTATATCTTCCAACCCATTCAAAATTTAATATAGTGTTTTATATTGAATTGATCGATTTGAAGTTTATAATTTTATAAAATTGGTTCGGTTGAAATCTGAGGGATGCAGAATTCAACATATATTTCAAGTCATTAGAATTTTTACATGATTTCATAAAACTGATTATTACACGCACCTCCTACCTACCCACCCCCAAACCCTAATCATGTTGTCGTGGAGGCAATTGTTTGAATCTGATTAGGCGTTAACTTTAAAAGAGTTATAGCGACAGCTCCATCAAGTGCTATAACGACTCAATGACATTGAAGAAGGACTTATGGAGAGGTTACGGAAGAGCATGGTAGCGAAATTCAAAGAGGAGAGAGGGAGGAATACCTAAATCCCTTCCATAGCGATGATTCTAGTGGAAAATAAAACAGACCACGGCGCTTTGGGATACAGTAGCTGAGGATGTTGAGAGACGAAGTGTCTGTTAGAGTATACATAAATGAATCTCTGTTGGAGGACACTGAGATGAAGTGCCTATTGGAGGATATAGTGGCTCAAGAGTGAGTGCATATATCATATTTCGAGGGGAGAATGAATCTCAAGGATTTTATAGAGTGGTTGCAAACTATCGAGAGGATCTTTAAGCACAAGAAGGTGCCATATAACCTAAAATTGGAACTCGCTGCTATCACGGTGAAGAAGAGTGCTTCGTTGCCATAGGAGAACTTGAAGAGAGAGAATTAGAGGACCAAGCAAGATTACTATATGGGAGAAGATGAAGAGAGAGTTGTAGTGACAATATTTACCACTATATTTTCTCGGGATGTTTTCTTGAGGCTCTGTTATCTACAATAGAGGTAGCTACTCTTGGAGGAGTACACCACGGAATTCATGCAGTTTAAGCTGAAATGTGTTTTGACGGAGTCAGTGGAGCACACAATAGCTAAGTATTTGGGAAGCTTGAAGCCAGCCATCAGCATTCAACTACAACCTTACTAGTCTTTGAGTGACATTCAAACTTTAGCACCGAAGGTGGAAAGATAAAAAATCAATTCCTTTTTAAAGTTCTTAATTATCAATTCTCTCTTGATTTATAAGTCTCAATTCCTTCTTAATGTAGACTCAGATATTATGACCCATTCAATGTTAAAACTCAATTAGTTGGCTGAGTTAAAAAAAGTACAATGTTCAAATGGCCTTAGAAAAATTACACACATTTTAATTGCACTGGTTTAATTTTGAGTTTTTCTTACGATCAGTTGGGCATTGTCAAAGTGAATGATTCAGTTATCAGGACTTAATTCTAATCCATCCCTGTCATGATTATTTACAGTTTGAAAAATTGTAGCTAATCTAGTTAGATTCATGCTTCCTAGTATGAATGTTACATGAAAGTAAAGTCCTCAATTTAGCTATGTGACTCACTATCTGGGAAGTGTGTGGACATCATTCCCCCCAAAACTTGTTTTATACTGAATACTTGCTGTGTGAATCGTACAACAGACTGAAAGAAAACAAGTAAAAACAGGGAATATAGAACAACACTTGTAACTTGTATGTCTCTATCCATGAATCTCATATCACATCTATATCAGGAAAGTTACTAGAGAAGTCACAACTAACAGAAGCAATACGGTGCATAAGTGCAGCTCAAACATGAAATCAACACTGAGTAGACAAGTAATGTAACAAATCACAAAATTGAACATCCATCCACAAGCAGTATCATCTAGTAGTAGCTCAAATTATCCATAGTCAAATACATGTCAACCAACTCATCACAACATCACTCAGTCATATCACCAGCAAAAAGAACAACAAGACTGCTGTCCCCTATCTCACTACTCATCATTATCACCCTCCTTCATCCGGTCATCTCCCTTGCCATAGATTTGGAATGGTGACGACGTCGAGGCACCCTGCACCATGGTTTCCTCCTTGAGCTGCTTTTTTTTAACGCACATCAAAATGCCTCTTATGTTTTGAAATCCTGACCTTCTTCCTTCTCGCTCTTTATCCATCTCTTGTTCTCTAATTTGTTCTTCCCTCATTCGAGTGAGACATCTGTCTCTTAATAAGTAACTGTGAGATGCTTGATGTTTTTGAATCGACCTAAAGTTGAAATTTCTCATTTTTTTTCATTTATTATTTATGTTTATTTATTTATTTCGTTTATTACATTATCGTCTCTATATAAAAATGTTGTCTTCTAAATTTATGAACTTTACACAAGCTAATCATTATGCAGATGAAACATGATCTATCCAAAAATTTTTTAAGAAAATCTAATTCATGTTACGTGCTTACAAAAATAGAGTTAATGAATTTAACATTTAAGATAACATAATTCAATTAAACAATCTTTGAACAGCTGAAAATATCATAACATAAAGAAAATTAGACATCCTAAACAAGGTAACATAATTGACATAGAACTCAACTTCTCAAATAAAAGTGCATCAAGAGAGTCTACACAATATTAACTAACATGAAACTCATATGATAAATCACTCATCAAACTCTATTAGCATGACATCAGTAGCAATAGCTTATTCATGCTCACGATGAGTTAAGGAATAGACTTTTGGTCGAATGTTCTACCTTGATTGCTTCTTATGAGTCATTATACTAGCTTTTGTCATTCTCTGTTGACCACTTCTAAAAGTAGTTCCCTTCGAAAAATTCCTCTACATTGAATACCTCCCGAAGTTAGCATTTGGTATGGATCTCTGAATTTAATTAGTACAATTTCTCATATGATGTCAAACTCTATTAGTATTTTTCATCCTCTGCTACTCGTCTGATTATTAACTCCATCATCATATGATTATATTTTCTTCCCATTAGATCCTTTAGAAAGAACTGTTGGTGCCACTTCATCCAAACTGTTCTTTTTTTGCAAATCCTTACACTTCTGAGTTTGTTGAAAGTCAATTTCGACCTGCTTTGCTCTCACCACTAACATTGAATAGTCTTTAATCCCTAGTGACACTAATGGTTTTCTTATGAATCTTTAAATCCAGAATGGAACCCGTGGCATTTCTCTTCTACATTAGGAATGAGTCGTGTCACAAACCTCGAGAGCATAGTAAACTCCTTTAAATCGCTAAAATGCATGATCAAACGATCATCCTGCACCAACCTAGTAAATTTATCATGCATCTTTCTTTTGGATGATAGTTTTACTAACCAATTTTGAAGGTTTTCATGAAATTTTTCCACTGTAATAAGTGGCTAGATTGACCGCCAAATTTTTCCTACAACTACCCTTGTCACCATCTCTTAGCTTTCCCTTCAAAGGCAATTTTAGCAAGTGTAATCTTTCTTCTGATAGACATGTCTTACTCTCTATAATCTTCTTCACTCTAATCACCCAATTTTCAGTTTTCACTTCTACGTGTGCTCCAGAAAATAAAGTTGGTCTCATATTTTGGAAATGCTTCAAGTAGTTATCCATCTGCTCCCCCATTGCTACTGGCCCAAGGTTGAGAATTCCTAATAAGTTTTGTTTTTCATTGTTTTCAGAAAGGACATGGGTATCAATTGTGATATTCTGGGATATATCAACTCTTATATTATTTTGATATCTTCTTCCTCCTCATTATTCATAGTATTGAAATAAAATAAAACAATCTAATTAGACGGTTAAAATTTCAATTTATACTATTTATAACTAATTCAATCATCTTATTTNCCCATTGCTATTGGCCCAAGGTTGAGAATTCCTAATAAGTTTTGTTTTTCATTATTTTCAGAAAGGACATAGGTATCAATTGTGATATTCTGGGATATATCAACTCTTATATTATTTTGATATCTTCTTCCTCCTCATTATTCATAGTATTGAAATAAAATAAAACAATCTAATTAGACGGTTAAAATTTCAATTTATACTATTTATAACTAATTCAATCATCTTATTTGCTCTTTTTTTTTTCCAGGATTGAAACCTAACTTATCTTTGATGTCACTTTTGTCAAGATCCGATCAGAGGGCTTAGAATTTTTAAAGTATGAACAAAATGTCAAAGAGTGAAATTTAAAATCTTCTGTTCATTTTCTATCACTAACAATTTACAATCTAAATAAAATCTGAAAGAGTCANTCTCTTTTTTTTTCCAGGATTGAAACCTAACTTATCTTTGATGTCACTTTTGTCACGATCCGATCAGAGGGCTTAGAATTTTTAAAGTATGAACAAAATGTCAAAGGGTGAAATTTAAAATCTTCTGTTCATTTTCTATCACTAACAATTTACAATCTAAATAAAATCTGAAAGAGTCACTAACGAAATCAATTTAATTAATAGATAATAAATTTACCTTTTCGCTTGTTAACCTCACATTATGTATTGATTTTCTCTTTTAGTAGTCATTACCTATTCAAAAGTTTAAACCTTTAATTTGTTAAAACAACAAAATCAGTTATCCAAGATAATCTAGTNGCAATTTAATTAATAGATAATAAATTTACCTTTTTGCTTGTTAACCTCGCATTATGTATTGATTTTCTCTTTTGGTACTCATTACCTATTCAAAAGTTTAAACCTTTAATTTGTTAAAACAACAAAATCAGTTATCCAAGATAATCTAGTAGAGTAATTATACTTTTAAATTATAGTAATATAAGAAAAAAAAACAATATGTATGCTAGTCTTTTCTATCACATTATAGAAAATCATATAAAATTGTAATTAATATATTCATGATGTTGGCTCATCGAAATAATCTAGATTTTTATATGCATTAACTTTAGCATTACTTTTCAAGGGTTAATGTATTAACTTTAGTATATTTCTTACTCTTAACTTTCATATCTTTCTCAGAAGTATCGTCTAAACATGACCTAACATACCCCTGGCCAATACATACTTTGTCGGCAAAGTGGGGCGAGATTTTGGCGAGTTCCAAGGTTTAGCATGCGAAATCAGTTTTGTGGGATGACTCTTGCCGCAAAATTATTGCTATTGTGAATGCGGTATAGGGGAACCAAGCTCGACTCCTTCCTAGTTCAACTTATACATGATTTGTTTTCCTTTTTTTGATTTTCTTCCATTTCCTTATTTCTAATTAGGTTTCTTTCTGGGTGAGACTATTTATGTGTTTTGTTTTTTGGTTTTGGGGCTTTTGATTTAATTTATGTTATTTGGATACGTTTCCTTATGGTTTTCCTTATTGGAGTGATATATCCTTTGATTTTCTTTCAGGTGGTATGTCTGTAGTCTAATAAGATCGAGGTGGTAATCTCTCTCGGACGTTCGGAGGCCTCCTTCATCTTCCAACTTGCAGTAAACTACTGTTTGTAGCAGGAAACCCATTGTTTTTCATTCGGGCTCGCTGTCTAGCTGCCCATACCTTGCCGATTCGTTGTTTTACTGCTGTTTTCATTGAGGACAGCCGTCAAACTCGCCCCACCTTCTGTTGCATCACATATTTCACTTCCTACAGCCTTCCCAATGCCGCCATCTGCTGTTTTCAACCAGAAATCGCCCCTTTTGTGCTTCCAGTTTGCTGTCCGTCACTGTTTACACCGGTTTTCAGCTGCTCTCCAACCTCCTCATTCACATAATCAATCCTGCAACTATTTCAACACATTTTATGTTGTATCACACAATCTAGGAATACTAGAATGGTGTTATTTGGTATCAAAGCTAGTTGAACTTTCAGTTGGAAGAACTAGACACCATGCAGTCGAGGTGACACTCTCAATGAGGTGCTTTAAAAATTACCTTATGCAACTTTAAATTATCTAGTTGCTGCAGAGGCTAGCTGATTTTGAAAGAAACCAGCATGTGGAAGTCACCCATAGCAACAACGGTGAAAGAAGCTTCTAGTGATGAAGAATTAATGCCATGTCGATTCGGTATTGAGTATAAGAGGAGTGAAGAAGATTTTGGAGTCAAGGTGGACCTATTAGATTTTGACGGTCAAATGAATCCGGATGAGTATAGTGAATGGCTCTAGATATTGGAACAAATCTTTGAGTGGAAAGATATTCCAAGTGATAGTAAGGGTAAGCTTGATTGCCATCAAGCTAAGGAAGAGTGCGTCTCCGTGCTGAGAAAATTTGAAGCGCCTACGCTAGCTTAAAGGAAAGAAAAAACAAAATTACTACCTGGTCTAATATAAAAAGGGAGATGCAGGGCAAGTACCTAATAGCACATTGTAGACAGGAAATGTTCTCGTGGCTTCACCAATTAAAATGGTAATATCTCTTAGTAGAGAAGTACATCGCTGAGTTCAAGCAGCTTATGCTAAAGTGTGAGCTAGTGGATCCCAAGGAGAACGCCATAGCTTGATATTTGAGGGTATTGAGACATTCTATTGGCAATGTGGCACAGTTGCAACCATATTGGACTTTACGGAATGTTCAAACCCTAACTTTGATGGTGGAGGGACAACACCACAGTATGAGGTTCACACCACCCTTCAAACATAGTTCACCCCCAAGTAGCAGGAGTACACATAGTGTGTATCATCTGAGGCTACTTTGCAAAAGAAGAAGGAGAGATAGTCAAGGATAATGATGTAGGAGCGTCCCAAAAAAATTACGGGATTCAACACTCTGCAATTCCGATCATTAGATTTTCACAAGTTCAAGAATTTCGAACGTGGAATCGATCCTGTGAAGTCGCGCATGCCACGGAATCATAGCTACTTTGATCACAGTATAGGCAAACCGAGCACGACTCCTTCCTAATTCAACATTTGCGTGATTTTTTTTTCCTTTTTTGATTTTCTTCTATTTCTTTATTTCAAATTAGGGTTATTTCATGATGAGACTTTTTTTATTTATGTTATTTGAAGATATTTTCTTCTTTTTTCTCAATTGGAGTGTTGTATCATTAACTTTTCTTTCTGGTGGTATGATTGTAGACTAATAGGATCGAGGCGATGATCTCTTTCGAATGTTTAGAGTTCTCCTTCATTTTCAAACTTGCACTAAACTATTGTTCACAACAGGAAACCCACTATTTTTCATTCTGGCTCATTGTCCAACGACTTGTACTTAGTTGATTGTCATTTGACATTGTTTTTCAATTTAGATAGTCGTCAAAATCACCCCACGTGTTGTCCCACCACAGATTTCGCTTTCTAAAGCCTTCCCAATGTCATCGCCTGCTGTTTTCAACTGAAAACCACCCCTTTTCTGCTTCATGTTTGTTGTCTCGTCTCCCTTCATAACGGTTTTCAGCCGCCCTCCAACCTCCCCTCTCTCGTAATCAATCATACATTATTTCCAACATCTATTATGCTTTATTGCACCATTTAGGAACTGTAGAACGCTATCACCAATATGTGCACTTCTACTAGAATCTAAAATATTATGTAATAATTTGATATATGCACTTCTACTCAAATCTAAATGTCATGCAATAATCTACTATGTGTATCTCAACTAGAATCTAAACAACAAATAATAATCTATAATGTTATAGAAAAATCATTGTGCAATTATTTAACATGCATATTTTTCTATCTAATAATACGAAGAATCGTTTGTAAGTTAAATTACATTAGAATATAATATACATAAAATCAGGAATAAGTGTTCAAGTAAAAAAATATTATTGAAATGTAGAAAAATAACTACNATAGCACATTGTAGACAGGAAATGTTCTCGTGGCTTCACCAATTAAAATGGTAATATCTCTTAGTAGAGAAGTACATCGCTGAGTTCAAGCAGCTTATGCTAAAGTGTGAGCTAGTGGATCCCAAGGAGAACGCCATAGCTTGATATTTGAGGGTATTGAGACATTCTATTGGCAATGTGGCACAGTTGCAACCATATTGGACTTTACGGAATGTTCAAACCCTAACTTTGATGGTGGAGGGACAACACCACAGTATGAGGTTCACACCACCCTTCAAACATAGTTCACCCCCAAGTAGCAGGAGTACACATAGTGTGTATCATCTGAGGCTACTTTGCAAAAGAAGAAGGAGAGATAGTCAAGGATAATGATGTAGGAGCGTCCCAAAAAAATTACGGGATTCAACACTCTGCAATTCCGATCATTAGATTTTCACAAGTTCAAGAATTTCGAACGTGGAATCGATCCTGTGAAGTCGCGCATGCCACGGAATCATAGCTACTTTGATCACAGTATAGGCAAACCGAGCACGACTCCTTCCTAATTCAACATTTGCGTGATTTTTTTTTCCTTTTTTGATTTTCTTCTATTTCTTTATTTCAAATTAGGGTTATTTCATGATGAGACTTTTTNTATCTCTTGTTCTCTAATTTGGTTCTTCCCTCATTCGAGTGAGACATCTGTCTCTTGATAAGTAACTGTGAGATGCTTGATGTTTTTGAATCAACCTAAAGTTGAAATTTCTCATTTTTTTCATTTATTATTTATGTTTATTTATTTATTTCGTTTATTACATTCTCGTCTCTATATAAAAATGTTGTCTTCTAAATTTATGGACTTTACACAAGCTAATCATTATGCAGATGAAACATGATCTATCCAAAATTTTTTTAAGAAAGTCTAATTCATGTTATGTGCTTACAAAAATAGAGTTAATGAATTTAACATTTAAGATAACATAATTCAATTAAACAATCTTTGAACAGCTGAAAATATCATAACATAAAGAAAATTAGACATCCTAAACAAGGTAACATAATTGACATAGAACTCAACTTCTCAAATAAAAGTGCATCAAGAGAGTCTACACAATATTAACTAACATGAAAGTCATATGATAAATCACTCATCAAACTCTATTAGCATGACATCAATAGCAATAGCTTCTTCATGTTCACGATGAGTTAAGGAATAGACTTTTGGTCGAATGTTCTACCTTGATTGCTTCTTATGAGTCATTATACTAGCTTTTGTCATTCTCCGTTGACCACTTCTAAAAGTAGTTCCCTTCGAAAAATTCCTTTACATTGAATACCTCCCGAAGTTAGCATTTGGTATGGATCTCTGAATATAATTAGGACAATTTCTCATATGATGTCAAACTTTATTAGTATTTTTCATCCTCTGCTACTCGTCTGATTATTAACTCCATCATCATATGATTATATTTTCTTCCCATTAGATCCTTTAGAAAGAACTGTTGGTGCCACTTCATCCAAACTGTTCTTTTTTTGCAAATCCTTACACTTCTGAGTTTGTTGAAAGTCAATTTCGACCTGCTTCGCTCTCACCACTAACATTGCATAGTCTTTAATCCCTAGTGACACTAATGGTTTTCTTATGATTCTTTAAATCCAGAATGGAACCCGTGGCATTTCTCTTCTACATTAGGAATGAGTCGTGTCACAAACCTCGAGAGCATAGTAAACTCCTTTAAATCGCTAAAATGCATGATCAAACGATCATCCTGCACCAACCTAGTAAATTTATCATGCATCTTTCTTTTGGATGATAGTTTTACTAACCAATTTTGAAGGTTTTCATGAAATTTTTCCACTGTAATAAGTGGCTAGATTGACCGCCAAATTTTTCCTACAACTACCCTTGTCACCATCTCTTAGCTTTCCCTTCAAAGGCAATTTTAGCAAGTGTAATCTTTCTTCTGATAGACATGCCTTGCTCTCTATAATCTTCTTCACTCTAATCACCCAATTTTCAGTTTTCACTTCTACGTGTGCTCCAGAAAATAAAGTTGGTCTCATATTTTGGAAATGCTTCAAGTAGTTATCCATCTGCTCCCCCATTGCTACTGGCCCAAGGTTGAGAATTCCTAATAAGTTTTGTTTTTCATTGTTTTCAGAAAGGACATGGGTATCAATTGTGATATTCTGGGATATATCAACTCTTATATTATTTTGATATCTTCTTCCTCCTCATTATTCATAGTATTGAAATAAAATAAAACAATCTAATTAGACGGTTAAAATTTCAATTTATACTATTTATAACTAATTCAATCATCTTATTTGCTCTTTTTTTTTTCCAGGATTGAAACCTAACTTATCTTTGATGTCACTTTTGTCAAGATCCGATCAGAGGGCTTAGAATTTTTAAAGTATGAACAAAATGTCAAAGAGTGAAATTTAAAATCTTCTGTTCATTTTCTATCACTAACAATTTACAATCTAAATAAAATCTGAAAGAGTCACTAACGAAAGCAATTTAATTAATAGATAATAAATTTACCTTTTTGCTTGTTAACCTCGCATTATGTATTGATTTTCTCTTTTGGTACTCATTACCTATTCAAAAGTTTAAACCTTTAATTTGTTAAAACAACAAAATCAGTTATCCAAGATAATCTAGTAGAGTAATTATACTTTTAAATTATAGTAATATAAGAAAAAAAAACAATATGTATGCTAGTCTTTTCTATCACATTATAGAAAATCATATAAAATTGTAATTAATATATTCATGATGTTGGCTCATCGAAATAATCTAGATTTTTATATGCATTAACTTTAGCATTACTTTTCAAGGGTTAATGTATTAACTTTAGTATATTTCTTACTCTTAACTTTCATATCTTTCTCAGAAGTATCGTCTAAACATGACCTAACATACCCCTGGCCAATACATACTTTGTCGGCAAAGTGGGGCGAGATTTTGGCGAGTTCCAAGGTTTAGCATGCGAAATCAGTTTTGTGGGATGACTCTTGCCGCAAAATTATTGCTATTGTGAATGCGGTATAGGGGAACCAAGCTCGACTCCTTCCTAGTTCAACTTATACATGATTTGTTTTCCTTTTTTTGATTTTCTTCCATTTCCTTATTTCTAATTAGGTTTCTTTCTGGGTGAGACTATTTATGTGTTTTGTTTTTTGGTTTTGGGGCTTTTGATTTAATTTATGTTATTTGGATACGTTTCCTTATGGTTTTCCTTATTGGAGTGATATATCCTTTGATTTTCTTTCAGGTGGTATGTCTGTAGTCTAATAAGATCGAGGTGGTAATCTCTCTCGGACGTTCGGAGGCCTCCTTCATCTTCCAACTTGCAGTAAACTACTGTTTGTAGCAGGAAACCCATTGTTTTTCATTCGGGCTCGCTGTCTAGCTGCCCATACCTTGCCGATTCGTTGTTTTACTGCTGTTTTCATTGAGGACAGCCGTCAAACTCGCCCCACCTTCTGTTGCATCACATATTTCACTTCCTACAGCCTTCCCAATGCCGCCATCTGCTGTTTTCAACCAGAAATCGCCCCTTTTGTGCTTCCAGTTTGCTGTCCGTCACTGTTTACACCGGTTTTCAGCTGCTCTCCAACCTCCTCATTCACATAATCAATCCTGCAACTATTTCAACACATTTTATGTTGTATCACACAATCTAGGAATACTAGAATGGTGTTATTTGGTATCAAAGCTAGTTGAACTTTCAGTTGGAAGAACTAGACACCATGCAGTCGAGGTGACACTCTCAATGAGGTGCTTTAAAAATTACCTTATGCAACTTTAAATTATCTAGTTGCTGCAGAGGCTAGCTGATTTTGAAAGAAACCAGCATGTGGAAGTCACCCATAGCAACAACGGTGAAAGAAGCTTCTAGTGATGAAGAATTAATGCCATGTCGATTCGGTATTGAGTATAAGAGGAGTGAAGAAGATTTTGGAGTCAAGGTGGACCTATTAGATTTTGACGGTCAAATGAATCCGGATGAGTATAGTGAATGGCTCTAGATATTGGAACAAATCTTTGAGTGGAAAGATATTCCAAGTGATAGTAAGGGTAAGCTTGATTGCCATCAAGCTAAGGAAGAGTGCGTCTCCGTGCTGAGAAAATTTGAAGCGCCTACGCTAGCTTAAAGGAAAGAAAAAACAAAATTACTACCTGGTCTAATATAAAAAGGGAGATGCAGGGCAAGTACCTAATAGCACATTGTAGACAGGAAATGTTCTCGTGGCTTCACCAATTAAAATGGTAATATCTCTTAGTAGAGAAGTACATCGCTGAGTTCAAGCAGCTTATGCTAAAGTGTGAGCTAGTGGATCCCAAGGAGAACGCCATAGCTTGATATTTGAGGGTATTGAGACATTCTATTGGCAATGTGGCACAGTTGCAACCATATTGGACTTTACGGAATGTTCAAACCTTAACTCTGATGGTGGAGGGACAACACCGCAGTATGAGGTTCACACCACCCTTCAAACATAGTTCACCCCCAAGTAGCAGGAGTACACATAGTGTGTATCATCTGAGGCTACTTTGCAAAAGAAGAAGGAGAGATAGTCAAGGATAATGATGTAGGAGCGTCCCACAAAAATTACGGGATTCAACACTCTGCAATTCCGATCATTATATTTTCACAAGTTCAAGAATTTTGAACGTGGAATCGATCCTGTGAAGTCGCGCATGCCACGGAATCATAGCTACTTTGATCACGGTATAGGCAAACCGAACACGACTCCTTGATTCAACATTTGCGTGATTTTTTTTTTCCTTTTTTGATTTTCTTCTATTTCTTTATTTCAAATTAGGGTTATTTCATGATGAGACTTTTTTTATCTATGTTATTTGAAGATATTTTCTTCTTTTTTCTCAATTGGAGTGTTGTATCATTAACTTTTCTTTCTGGTGGTATGATTGTAGACTAATAGGATCGAGGCGATGATCTCTTTCGAATGTTCAGAGTTCTCCTTCATTTTCAAACTTGCAGTAAACTATTGTTCACAACAAGAAACCCACTATTTTTCATTCTGGCTCATTGTCCAACGACTTGTACTTAGTTGATTGTCATTTGACATTATTTTTCAATTTAGATAGTCGTCAAAATCACCCCACGTGCTGTCCCACCACAGATTTCGCTTTCTAAAGCCTTCCCAATGTCATCGTCTGCTGTTTTCAACCGAAAACCACCCATTTTTTGCTTCATGTTTGTTGTCCCGTCTCCCTTCATAACGGTTTTCAGCCGCCCTCCAACCTCCCCTCTCTCGTAATCATTCATACATTATTTCCAACATCTTTTATGCTTTATTGCACCATTTAGGAACTGTAGAACGGTATCACCAATATGTGCACTTCTACTAGAATCTAAAATATTATGTAATAATCTGATATATGCACTTCTACTCAAATCTAAATGTCATGCAATAATCTACTATGTGTATCTCAACTAGAATCTAAACGACAAATAATAATCTATAATGTTATAGAAAAATCGTTGTGCAATTATTTAACATGCATATTTTTCTATCTAATAATACGAAGAATCGCTTGTAAGTTAAATTACATTAGATATAATATACATAAAATCAGGAATAAGTGTTCAAGTAAAAAAATATTATTGAAATGTAGAAAAATAACTACTCACATTAACCTTTAAAAAACTTTTTAAAAGTTTAGTCCTCCCCTTTACTTTATTTGTCACCCATATCAATTAAAAGTACATACATAAGGATCTTATTTTTAAAATAACGGACTTAAATATAACTAATTAGATAAAACATTTTTCTCCTAATCATGTTTTTAAATCAAGTGCNCTTATTTCTAAAATAACGGACTTAAATATAACTAATTAGATAAAACATTTTTCTCCTAATCATGTTTTTAAATCAAGTGCTCTTTCAAATCTGGTCATTAATTCTAACTCATGAAATTTATCATTTACTTAATGACATTTAATTAAAAGAATATACATAATAAATACATAAATCTTTACCTTTGTCACTTTTCCTCAATTTCCAAATAAAAAATTCCTTCCTTCTCTTGTTCTAGATCTGATATCTATTAATAAAATAATAATTAATACTTTCAGTTAAATATGTAAAATATCATATTATAAAATTGACCTTGAACTTATAATCTTTGTTATTAATTCATAAGGCTTAATATAAACTAATAACATCAATTTAAAAAAATAAATTTTTTTTTATAATAAAATAAAAACATAACCCCTATACTTACCTTAAATTTCTCAATTCAGTCTCCCCACCTGCATGAAACTCGATCCCTTCTGTTTGGCTCCCTCCCGCAACCTGCTCGGTTTCCCTCGCCTTCGCTTTCCACCTTTTCCTTTGCGCACTAAGGATGATGTTTGCTTAACTTGTCCCCTTCTCCCTTAAGCAACCACGTGCAACAAACCCCAAGGGGTATGTGGTAGCCGATTTTAAGCAGGATTTAGTATAAATATTGCCAAATGACAAAAAATTTAATTGTAGGTCCGGAGGACATGTAAATCCTAAAATGATGCCAATTCACAATAAATTCGTGATTTACTAAATCCTGTAGTTTGAAAGATTTAATGGGTTAAAGCAAAAATGAAAATAAACNGATTGTAGGTCCGGAGGACATGTAAATCCTAAAATGAGGCCAATTCGCAATAAATTCGTGATTTACTAAATCCTGTAGTTTGAAAGATTTAATGGGTTAAAGCAAAAATGAAAATAAACTTTTGCACGAGAAGCTAAAGCATACGAACGTTGAATGAGGTTTACCTTCTTCAATGATTTTTTGGTAGGAGCGGACCAGAGGGAGAAGAAAGATGAGAGTTTCAGAAGTCTTTCCATGCTGCGATCCCGCCGTCACCTTCCCAGCTCTAATCGTGGAGCATTCGGCTGCGAAGGTTATTGTGGGCGAAATTAGTAGAGTTGGGACTTTCGCAAGGGTTCCGGGTAGGAGATGGGAAGNTTGCGATCCCGCCGTCACCTTCCCAGCTCTAATCGTGGAGCATTCGACTGCGAAGGTTATTGTGGGCGAAATTAGTAGAGTTGGGACTTTCGCAAGGGTTCCGGGTAGGAGATGGGAAGGAGAAGATGGTTGTGACTTTAATTTATTTTTAATTATTTATGTTAATTTAATTGAATAATAACAAAATTAATTAATTAATATGTTATCAAATTAATTATAATCAAATAAATATTTATGTTCTATAAAAATTTAATTAATGATTAGTATAATTGTAAATAAAAAGCTTAAAGTAAACTTTAACTTAATTTTTTTATTGATGTACAAACATTAAGCTTTTAAATCCAAAAGTCGCTGGAAATCATACTTTTAGATTTTTTAACTACCCAAATCCTACTAAAGGATGTCAAACAATTTATCAGGATTTACTTACCATCATAGTGAACAATTTTAAGATACCCCTTCATATTTGATAAATTTGGATTTACAATATTTGCTAAATTCTACTTATAAATCCTACTTGCAACCAAACAACTCCTAAGGGTGCACTGCCTTTTTTTCTTCTTTCCCATAGACAGCCTAACTCCTGTCTCTTGCAGGAGTCGCTTTTGAATTAGCTTGTTTTCTCGCTAGTGTTCTCCAATGCCTGCTTCGACACACCACAACACACAAAAAATGTTAAGGTGCCTTGCATTGTGGCTTCCTCCTTCAGCTTTGACGTAGAGTGCCGATGCTCTCTCACACGATACATCTTCTTGTGTGTGTGTGTGTGTTTTGTTTTGTTTTTGTTTTTGTTTTTATTATTATTTTTTTAAATTTTTAAGCATGTGAGAATGCCCCTTAAAATTCGATATCTCACCCTCTTCCTCACTATGTGTCTCTCTCTCTCTCTTGTTCTCTCATCGGGTTCTTCTTTCATGCTCTGGTGAGACATCCATCTCTTAAAAAATAACCGTGAGATGGTTGATGCTTTTGAATCGACCTGAAGTTAAAATTACCCCTTTATTCATTTATTATTATTATTAATTTTTTGGGTCAGTTACATGCATGGCACCCAATTCTTATGAATTTACCTATCTCGCACCAAAATTTTTATGTTTACAAGTACCATATGAAAAATAANTTCGACCTGAAGTTAAAATTACCCCTTTATTCATTTATTATTATTATTATTAATTTTTTGGGTCAGTTACATGCATAGCACCCAATTCTTATGAATTTACCTATCTCGCACCAAAATTTTTATGTTTACAAGTACCATATGAAAAATAACACTCATTATCACCTTTTAATTGTCAAATCTATATTTTCATTCATGGCTAAAGTCTTATTTAGGTGTGAGATAGATAATTTCCCCTATTTTATTCTCGGTTATTACAGCCCACGCCATCACACTTTTTCTTTTGCATATTCATTGCTTAAAATTCCTGGTACCATTAGCTGATGGTATTCTTCTTTGCTCACATTTATTGTTTATTTGACTTCTCATTGGCTACATTTTTTTTTTGGCGAATTATGCAGCATTATGAATTCAATTCAATCCGTGTGGATTTTGTGGAACAAATCCTTGTGAATGAGAAGGCACCAGCTGCCAGACATGCGGTCCGTGCAAGCATCAATGCACAGCTGAAGCCCTGAGTATGCAACTTTCTTACTTCTCAACTTAGCACTTTTTTTGGTTAATTTTTTGCTATTTTAGATACATCATTTTATATGTGATTTAAATCCAATTAAACACTAGCTTTTTGCCCAAATGAATTGTTAAAGATTCGTGCTTTTTAATTTTTTTTCTACTTCATTCTAAAGGTTCTGTAAATAAACTTTGGGAAGTTTTAGCACGACTCAAAAGGATCAACAGAGTTATTTTTGCTTGTGGAATCCAATTTTCGTTTTCTTTGGCAAGATTTGAACCACTTCTGCATTGTTTTGGAGGAGTTCCAACATGAAGATGCCTTTAATTTATAACTAAATTTGCAGTTATGTTAATGATAGTATCAAACATCTATTGGTATAATAATGAGAAACAGTAGTTAGAGGTGGACCTTGACAAAGCTTACATTGTTGAATCTTGATGCAATATTGATGGAAGGGTTGTGGCGCGACCGTAGGTTACTGCTTTATCAAACGAAAATTTTCACATCTGCATTCGCTGCAATAGAAGAGAACATCTCACCGCCTTCTCAAACGAAGCTTTTAAGAATCAGTATAGACTTTTCAGATTTTGTTGAAATCAGTCCGGGCGCGCTAATGAAATCACGCCACCACACCCTACGCGATAGAGAAAAAGAAACGGCGCAGTAACACGAGAAATATTCCCCCCGTGTTATTCATGTGTTATTCATGTGTTATTATGTCCTGAGAATATTTCTAGTGTTATAATAACACAATAACACATGAATAATGCACAATAACACATGAATAACACGGGAGGGAATATTCCCCGTGTTACTGCACCGTATCGTGACGTGATTTCATTGGCTACGCACGTTACTTCTACGTGCATAGTACTGATGTAATATTTTTTCCTAAATTGTTAGCAAAATTAATTTCAAACCTTATAATTCAAAACTAAAACTAAAATAATGTAAGCTGTGCTAGTACCTATCATCCATACTGTAATCTTAACCATTAAAGAAATACATTTGATTTCATGATTTCTGCTGCAGATTCCCTTCCTCATTTCCTAAATTTCAGATTTTTCGTTGCTAGAAGTATAACCAGTGTGCTGGCAAGGACTAGAAAGCAGATTCATATTAATTTAATTTTAAAATGTATAATTCAAAATTCAGAATAAACAATTAAAATTTATTTATTTTTTATTAATCTTGTATGATCTCATCCGTCCTCACACAGCATGTTTTAAAAACATAACATATAAATAAGTCATTTGTCCATTATATATATTCGTACAATCTGTCTGCATGATCATATTTCCCAAACACTAATTATACATTCAAAGGCACCAAATTCACATCAAGATAGGTATAGTAATCAATTAAAATTGAAGCTTTTACATTTGTTGGCACAACAGGCAAACAGAAAAAACGAACAGAGACCAACAAATGGACAATTTATCATGCAACTGCTAACCAAATTTGGCTTAGCAATGCACTTCATCTGACTGCAATTACTGCTACACTTATCAAGCAGAAAATCATATTAGTTAGCGTACAATATAGCTGATAATCACAACTAGAAATTCTATGTATCCCTATTACAGTACAATGAATAACTGAATCCAAGCCCAGAAGGTAGCAGAACATCTACTCTGCAGGTAAATGATTCAATTTTCCAAGTTTATTGAAAGGAGACTGCAATCAAAAGACAATTATTCTTATGTATAATACTATAAGTAAAATCAAAATGGATAAATCAAGCTCTGCACATCTCCAACTATATGGTGTATCGTACACTGATAACTCCACTGCTACAGCCTCAGTGTGTTACAGAGTATGGTTTCTGATATAATATGATGAAAATTTTGATGAATACAGCAACAATTAGAATCTTGGAATCCAATCACTCAAAACACCATGAATTCCTCATCGGAAGGAAAAACTGCTGCTGTCACTTTATCAGCTAGAATGTCCACTCATCGTAGAGATATATGGCCTATATGTTATAACACAAACAAGGGTTAATGAAACATGAAATTTCATATGGCTTATATTATGGATCCAAATTGTACTTTCTATTTACAAGAAAACAAATAAAAATGTGCATAAATCAAGTCATCACTCTCTCCCTTGCTTTTTGTGGGGATAGGACAGTTTCGATAAAGAGTGCAAATTTTATTTTCATTCTCTTAAAAATATTCAAAATGAATAAGGCTTAATTTGGACTGCTGAAACAAATCAAGGGAGGAGCAAACTTATTAGATTCCAAAGCCACTGAATCTGGCTATGGCTTGTGCGATTAGTATAAATTTATGGCCCAGATGCTGCAATACAACATGCAATGCAGTTATATGCTATAAGATGATCAAATAGAAGTTTTTATACCCAACATTTTTTAAGAATACAATTGTTGTGAATTTCAAAAAATAGTGCATAGATAAAAGCTTTTTAAATCATTACATCAAGATCACTGATATTTTTTCATGGCCAACTCATTAGCAAACCATCCTAAAAATTGTAGGCATTAAGGAATTTTATATAGTCCTTTGTTGAATTCAATTACTTGGGATTCTTGATAGAAGCTTTTTCAGAATTTAACCGCGTCATGACTGACTTTATCACCATGTGAAATTCTAAGTACCTCCATGACCAAAAACAATTTATAATTATTATAAGTTGCAGTTAGTGTTTCTTGAATATATCGATACATCAAAGAAATAATATAAATGACAGATATGATATGAGATAGATAATGAAAATGAATAAATTCTAATACAAAATCCAAGAAAATGATGGATCGAGAAGCATGTAATGTTGTGCATATAAAATTGTGTACAATTTTGGTGCAACGCGGTTCTTATAAAACTTGCAATATGATGTATCGAGAAGAACGTAATGTTGTGCATAAAAAAAGTGTACATGTTGTATCAAAATACATCACACACCACACGCACACACACACGGATTTATCCTCCACATGTAAGTACCCACATTTATATAATCAAAAAGAACAATTCTTAAGCTGATTTAAAGTGAGGAGAAAAAAATTAAGGCTCCTAGGCATTGGAAGAATGCCTACAAATAAAATGCAAAAATACAAAGAAGATTGTTGCCGCTAAAGCAAGCATTTCATGCCTCAGTTTGTAAGCCAACATGCTTTGCCATCAAGAACAAAATAAGAAAATCAAATTTAACAGTTTAAACTATATTTTATGGACTGACCAAGATCTAAAATTGCACAATTTGGTACAGAGATATTTTTCATCTGTGAGTTAAGCCAAAACCCTCAAGGCGGTTTGGGTCGTAGGCATCAAACTTAAAAAAGCGGCGGTTTGGGACGTACGCATCAAATTTAAAAAAGTGAGTAAATTAACAAATACTGTATAAACTATAAAGTATGAAGTAAGAATATAATATTACTATTCTAACATATTAGCATATTAAAATGTAATATAATAACATTTTAACAAAATAAAAAATAATAAATTGTCCAAAATAAGAAATAATATATTAATATTCTAAAATCAAATCATGAAATAAAATAAGTTATATAAACATTGAACTATCAAAACCAAGATATCAAATTAAAATACAAAAAAAAAACATACTAATCAAAATAAGTTTCTCCCATCCACTCATATTGAGTCCCACCACCATGGTTATTGCATATCACAATTGGGGTTACCAAAATCACTGAAACTCCTAACTACAAATCAAGCAAAACGCTAAAGCCACTGAGTTCATGATGGTGGAACAGGTTATCAAAAGAATATAAAACAGGAAGGTCAAAATCAATACAAAATGCTCTATTTATTGCATATAACAATAGGGGTTACCAAAATCATTGAATCTCCATCGATCTGACATAAAAAATCTAGACAAGTTTATGCAAACTCCTCACCCCTACGATATATGTTTATTGCATATCACAATTGGGGTTACCAAAATCACTGAATCTCCTAACTACAAATCAAGCAAAAAGCTAAAGCCACTAATTTCCTGATGGTGGTGGCTGAGGTTATCAAAAGAATATAAACAGGAAGGGCAACATCAATACAAATAGGGGTGTAAATGAGCCGAACACGAACGAGCCCAGGCTCTGCTCGTGTTTGACTCATTTATATTTCAAGCTCAAAAAGTGTGTTTGTGTTCGACTCATTTATATTTCGAGCTCAAAAAGTGTGTTCGTGTTCGGCTCGTTTGCTTAGCGAGCCGAACACGAGC
>JXCR01142182.1:23601-52556 GCA_002079205.1 Phalaenopsis hybrid cultivar
TTCGTGAACAACGAGCCCTTTTGACAGCCCTAAATACAAAATGCTCTATTTATTGCATATCACAATTGGGGTACAAAAATCATTGAATCCCCTAACTACAAATCAAGAAAAAAAAGCTAAAGCCTCTAAATTCAAGCTGGTGGGTGAGGTTATCAAAAGAAATAAACAGGAAGGTTGACATTAGATGTGTTGTTAGGGGCGGTGGTGTTCTCACGAATTGACTTGAAGTCAAGGTGCCATCAGATTCAGATGCGACTGAAGGATGTGCACGAGATGACATTTCGAGATGGTAGGGTCACTATGATTTTTTGATTAAATGAAAAATATTTCCAAATGATGATGCCACATGGGAGCCACCTGATGCAACATTTTATTTCCACTTTGAGGACAATATGTAGCCTAAAGAAAATTTAGTTATTTGTCATTTATTATTGATTAGTATGAATATGAATAATATGTTTAGATCTAGAATTATGCATGATATTAGATCTTGTATCTTAGGGTTTGGGTTTAGGAGAAATTTTCTACCTCTCAAATTATAAGAATTGGGAGAGATCTCCTACCTCTCGAATTGTAGGTGCTTATTATTATATTCTTCTCGAGTATTTGATGTTTTTGAAATAAAATATTATTTGTCATAATTTTTGTGTGAAAATCTGCTTGGATCATATCAGTCTTCTCCAACAAGGACCACAACATATCTTACTCCACAACATCTCTTCTTGCCAATAACAATAGACATTGACTTTCATTCGTAACCCAAAATTTTAATCATTTACAATTTCTTATTTTGTGAATTCTTTCATGTTACAACATTGTTTTTGAATTAAAACATTCTTTCTAGCTTGTTTTGTTGAATAGTAAGATGTAAGAAGAAAACTAAAAAAATGTTAAGTTGGGCATAGAAAAGACCTAGCAATAAAACATAGTGTGCAAGTCAAAAATGGAATGAGTGACGGGACGTATATTTCGAATTGCAACTATTATGGCATGATTGTTAAAGGTAGTGTAACAATAATAATAGAGCATATTTCTTGATCTTATAAGAATATTGCAATATATGCCAAAGTGCTTCAGCAGGTGGAAGAGGAGATCCATGTTTATATGAAAAGATGAGAATACCAAAGTATATGGAGCAACGATAATTTGATTACAAAGTAGACAACAAATAATATATGGTTTTGGTCTTGGTGGCAAATATTCTTCTTTTTTGCCATAAATATCAATTAGAGATGCATGAGGACCTATTAATCACTACATGATAAATATTGAGAATGAGAAGGACAATGGCACAAGGGAAGCACAATAGGTATCTCCTCAAAGTACATAAAAAGTATGCAAGCATGTGGGTATGCATATTGGAAGATTATTTTATGAAAATTTTATCGATTTAATGAAACAAACTCAACAACCTATGTCAACATGATCCATTCTATGGTTTCCATATTTGACGCTTTAAACCTGTATCTATGTATGAGCTTAAGACTTGGATACTGAAAAAGGACCTGAATAATTGAGAAAGCTATTGAGAGAATAAGAAAAACTTAAAACACGCTGGAGTTGCTATCATATATAATGCTTGCTCTAATATTAAAAATAGAAGCTTAATCAACATTTTAACTTACAATTCCTACGGAGCTATGTCTTAATGTTTGTTTAAGTATCAGATCAGACAAAGAGTTCAAAATATGATTTTGGACTTTTTGATAGAATCACAAAGTAAACTAGGAGCATTTAGCGGTACAGATCTTCAATGACAATGGTAGTACTTATAAAGCAATAAAAAATAAATTGATATAGAAGAGAAGATAGATGCATTAGGCACCATGTGCGAGACATTGAATGGACTTGATTCTTGAAAAACTTGGAAAGATGCCCCAACACAGTAAAGTCTTTGGCAAAACTAAGATGATTAAGAAATTCATCTACAATCATGGTTAGATTTTGGTTTTCATGAGAAAATTTTCTAATAAATAATTTCTATATCCTATTACAACTAAATTTCCTATAGCCTACTTGACTACAAAGGTTATTCAAAGCAATGCAACCTTTTGGCAGCAAAATATGGTTGGCTAAGAAACATGAAGGAAAAGAAGTAAGAAAAATTAATTTGAATGAAAAAGTTTGCTTAAGCATGCATTTTGCTAATAACTACTGTCCTTGGTTCAAGTTTTAAGAATAAATGATGGGAAGAAAATCCAGCTATAAGTTTCATTTATAATGCGATAAATGATGATAGGGAGTTCATGGTGCATAACTTAGGACGCGAGGAATCTCACTACAATAAAAAAAAAAAAAGAAAAAGAGATAAGAAATGGTTTCTTCAACGCTATCATCAATTGCATACCAAAGCATATTATCTCAATCCTCAATTTCAATATGGTGAGAACAATTCAATCAATCCTGAGAACAAATTTAATTTATACCACTTCATATATAGTGATAATAGCAAACTCAATCGAGAAGGCTATGACCAAATTTCAAATTTATATCAATTAAAAAAAGAGGAGTTCTTTGGACTACAATAGCCAAAGATATAGTTACAAAATATTCCCCAAGTATTTTTTAAAATTTATTAGCTAAAATTGCAACAAACTTGTTAGTTATTTTGTTTCAAATTCAGTGGAATAGTGGGATAAAGGCTTGTTGTTGTTATTACTATTGTTGTTGTTGTTATTGTAGTGGAATGGTGAACTAAATTTGTTGATGGTACTCAAAAAATACAATAATTCACTATCAAAATATTGGTCTTAAATACTCATCCGAAGTGAACTTTGAGATATAATCAAATTCATATCAAAATAAAAGATAATTTGACCTTAAAGATAAACTCCTTCATTAACATTACGTATAATAAAAAATTAAAATATAAACATTTAAAGGAAAAAAAAAACATTAGAGGATGACAAAAATCTATCAATTTTAAATGATATACCATCATATCATAAATGGTTTGTGAGTGATAACAGTGTCAAATTTATAAGAAGATCTCAATGTTTTTTTTTTTTAAATAAAGATAGAGGCCAGCAAAATAAATCTAACACAAATCAACGAGAAATTTAAAATAAATCAATTAAAATTTATGTAATTAAAATTATAAACATCGACATAATCATTATTTTAAATTTTAATTATATTATTGGATTTTATTGACATTAAAAGAGAAAATTAATTGAGATCGAAGATGGGAAGAAAGATTGGAAGAATCTTATTACAACTGAGGAAAGTCACAATAGATTAAGTTATAATGACAATGATTCTAATAAAGATCCAATAGCTAATGCCAATATTAAAGGCTTTTGAATATACAATTTTCATCTTAGCACCTAAGATTATTTGTTAATGTTGATTTAGGAGTTAAGATCAACTTATTTTAACTTGATATGTTCTTATTTTAATATCTTTTCTTTGATGTTTGTATTACACTTCAAGATTTGATGTTAAAAAGTTAGTCTCACACTTCTTATTTCATAAATTGAAATAAGAAGTTAAGCCTAGGTGAATTACTACTGAGCATTGCCCACGCCTTTACCGGATTTTAAAACTCAATAGCTTGCGACTTCAGTCCTTAAAACCCAACCTTAATGGCAACTTATATATAACTAGAAACTTCCAATCACAGCTACATCTAAGTGGTTGAGCTGCAGACATTGGGGAAAAATAACAAAAACCTTATCAAAAGGTAACAAGTTCTCTTTCACTAGATGCTCGCGTCATAGAAGCTCATTAATAAAATATGGAGCTATTTATCAGTACATGTTCGCTTAAAAATATTTCACTTCAAATTTATATAAATTTTAAAAATATTTACTATGCCGGTAATACGAGTGTTGTTGGGGGTGGAAGAGAGTATAGCACAAGTAGGCCATAATAATGTTATGGGTGGGAGTGAAGTACAAAAATGCAAAGCACATCAGTGTCACCCCGTGATTTATAGTATATGCACATAGGTGAGCTTTATAGCTCATGAGAATCATGCTGGTACTTAATTTATCTACGAAGGTACTCCCAGNCTCAGTGCATGTTCGCTTAAAAATATTTCACTTCAAATTTATATAAATTTTAAAAATATTTACTATGCTGGTAATACGAGTGTTGTTGGGCGTGGAAGAGAGTATAGCACAAGTAGGCCATAATAATGTTATGGGTGGGAGCAAAGTACAAGAATGCAAAGCACATCAGTGTCACCCCGTGATATATAGTGCATGCACATAAATGAGCTTTACAGCTCATGAGAATCATGCTGATACTTGATTTATCTACGAAGGTACTCCCAGTATATAGGTGGGCTTAACATTCTGTGAGAATCATACAAATGCAATAGGCTTAGGGCTTAGGTTTATAACATCTAAGAAACATTCCCAAGAAAAGCTCTAGCTCTTCTATAGTTTCAATATAGAGAGAATTGGTTTCTTTATTGTGTTGAGTTTTTCAAGATTTTTTGCCACATAAAAGCATAAAGCCAAGTAAAAAACATTAACAACTTACAAAATAATACTATGCTGTGTATGGATGAACAGTATTTCAGCCTCTAAATGAGCATGTGTGGTGTTATCCCACGCAAGCGAAGATCCCAACACATTGTCATCCCTTTTCAGTAGAAGCACGTGCGATAGAAGCAATCTCACACAATCGAACCCCAATGGTTAAACAAGAAAATACTATGTGTCCCAATTTCGACCAATCATAAGACGATAATTCAACACTAATAGCAACCATTACATGATAAATTATTGAAAAAATAGTGGAAAAACATTAGAGAGCTTATTCTTATTGATACAAAGAGGAGTATAAATACCCATTACAGGAGTTATTGGTAAGGAAAATAATAAAAACAAAATACGATAGGTAAAGAAAGAAATAATAACAAATATAATAGGCAACTAATCCCTCTAATTAAAGAGACAATAAATAGAGATTCCTAAGATCTCTCATATAATTTATAACCTTCTAAATATAGAGTTATGATAAGTATGAAATATAATCATAATTATTTGTGATATCTTTCAATACTCTCTCTGAAGCTGACATGAAGATGTCACTCATGACAAGCTTGCTAACTAGATTCTCGTGTTGCACTTTGGAAATACCTTTTGTTAGAATATTTGTTGTTTGGCTAGCAGTGGGTATGTAGGACATACATATCACACCACTATCTATCTTCTCCTTCATGAAATATTTGTCAACTCCTACATGTTTTGTTTAGTCATATAAAACTGGATTATGAGCTATAGAGATTGCAGCCTTGTTGTCGCAATAAACTTTAATAGGTGCTGGTATAGAAATTTTCAACTCTTTCAGGAGTCTTTTTTATCCATAATACTTCACAGAGTTTATGGGCCACCGAGCGGAATTCTGCTTCAGCACTACTTCTTGTTACCACACTTTGTTTTTTACTTTTCCAAATAACCAGATTTCCGCCTACAAAAGTACAATAACCTGATGTGGATCTTCTATCATTTAAGTCTCCTACACAATCTGCATCTGTGTAGGTCTCTATTAGAAGATGTTCTCCATTTTTGAACAAAAGTCATTTTCCAGGAGTACTTTTGAGATATCTCAAAATTCGGGATACAACTTCAAAGTGAGTAGGTCCAGGTGAATGTATGAATTGACTCACAACACTTACTGCAAAGGCTATGTCAGGACGAGTGTGAGCCAAATAGATTAGTCGCCATACCAATCTTTAATAGCGTTCTTTGTCTATTATCTCATTAGTTGCTGTTGTTTTCAATTTTATATTAGGTTCTATTGACATATCTCTTGCCTTGCAACCTGTCATTCCTGTTTTTTTAGTAAATCAAGTACATACTTGCATGGATAGACAAAAATTCCCTCCTTGGATCTTGCAAACTCCATTCCAAAGAAATATTTCATCTTTCCCAAGTCTTTAATAACAAATTCGACTTCAAGTTTCCTCTTCAGGTTGCTAATCTCCAGAGGATCATCCTCTGTCATGATTATATCATCTACATACACAATCACAATGGCTACTTTACCTTTCATGGAATGTTTGAAAAAAAGAGTGTGATTAGATTGGCTTTGAGATAATCCATGTCTCTTAATAACCAAAACACTCAAACCAAGCTCTAGGAGGCTGCTTTAACCCGTACAAAGACTTTTTTAATTTGCATACTTTACCATTTCCAAATTTTACTTCAAATTCAGGTGGTAAGTCCATATATACTTCTTCTCGCAATTCTCCATTTAAAAACACATTTTTTACATCAAATTGATGAAGTGATCAGTTGAAGTTAACTGCAAGAGAAAGAAGTACTCTAATAGAGTTAATTTTAGCAACAGGAGCAAAAGTCTCTTGGTAACCAATACCATGAGTTTGAGTAAATCATTTTGCTATTAGTCTCGCTTTGTATCTCACCACACTTCGATCAACTTTAAACTTCACCGTGAACACCCATTTACACTCAACCGTCTTCTTGTCTTTAGGTAGATCAATGACTATCCATGTGTTATTTCTTTTAAGAGCATTTATTTCTTCCATCACAGCTAATTTCCAACTCGGTTCACATAATGCTTCCTAAACAGTTCTTGGAACAAGTATGTTAGAAATCCTAGACACAAATGCTCTATGATTTTTTGATAGTTTTTCATATGACAAGTATTGTGCTTGTTCGGATTCCTTTTCTGAAAATAATTGGAAGATCAAGATCAGGAGTGAAAGTAGAAGGAATGTTACTCTGAGTTGTAGGGTCATTATTCGGCAAAGGTGATTGAACATCTGCTGAGTGAACAACTGGGCTAGTAACTTTATGGAAATTCTTCATAGTACAAACCTGCAGCTCATGTTGAGGATTATGATCCGTTGGAAGTACTTTTCCCGCTGTCTTTGATAAGGTATCATCTGGCAAAATAGGAATAGTAGTGATGATCCTAGTTTCTATATCAGAATTAGTTAAAGCAATGGGTAAAGTTTCCCAAAAATTATTTTCTTCAACTAAGTTCTCCTTCTGAAGAAAATTATTTAAAAAAAACAGGTGATCCTCGATAAACTTGACATCCATGCTCTCAAAAAATTTCTTTTTTTCAGGATTAAAGCATTTGTACCCACGTTTATTGAAAGCATACCCAATAAAAACACATTTTCGGCTTTGGGATCAAGTTTTGAACGAAACACATTTGGGATATGCACATAGCAAACACATTCAAAGATTTTTAAAGGGAGATCAGTTGTTATCTTAGATGTGGAAAAACAATTTTTTAAGATTTGTGAAGGTGGTTTAAATTTCAAAACTCAAGATGACATTCTGTTTATTAAATAACAGGAGGTGAGGAGTACATTACCCCAAAGATATTTAGGAACATTCATGAAAAACATAAGTGTTCTGATAACTTCGAGTAAATGTCTATTTTTTTGCAGCAATACCATTTTGTTGTGGTGTCCACAAGTGAATTGATGCAGAATACATTTTTCCAAAATAAATGTTCTTAAATATTTGTTGAAATATTCAGTCACATAATACATTCTTAGAATGTCAATTTTTGTTTGAAATTGATTTTCAATCATGTGAAAAAAATTTTTAAATCGTTGTTCAACTTCAGATTTCTTTTTCAATAAATACAACCAGCAAACTCGTGTGTGATCATCAATAAATGTTACAAACCATTTTTTTCAGAAAGTGTATTAACTTTGGATGGGCCCCAAACATCACTATGCACTAAATAAAATGGTTTTGAAACAGAATATGATTTTATTAGAAGCGAAATACGATGACTTTTAGATAAATTGCACGCTTCACAATGAAATTTTGAACAATCAATACTTTTAAGGGCCCGTTTGGGGCAGCTTATTGGGCTGCGGCGACGTTTTGAAAACGCCGCCGTAGCGTTTGAAAAAAGCGTCGGGTAAGATTATTCCTGCTGCTCCAAAATGCTGAGGGGGATTTTATTAATAGTCTAAGAAGCAGGCGAAGTCCAGCGTCCCGCATATGTGTATGCATAACGCATTAGGGTGAACATTCCTGTTGTGCCCTTCTCCGCTCTCCCTCGTTCTAGCCTTTCCGATCATCTTTCTTCTTCCTCACCCTCGCCGAGATCGACACCAAGGTAAAATTTTGTGACGAGGTATGTTTTCTTCCTCCCCCATTCTCATTTGGAGTGCACTTGATATGAGCTAAAAGTTAATGTATGAGCTAAACCTTGTAAGGCTGGTATTAGCTAAAATTTGTCATGTATTTCACCTATTTCATGCAAGATGTGGGAGTGGAGCAGCAAAGAGATTGTCCTGCAACATGAGTTTTCTGTTGGAGTTGTTTTTTCTCTGTTGGAGTTGTTTTTTTTTCTGATTCGAGAAATATGCACAAGTTTTTTAAAAAAAACAATAAAAGAGATGTTGGGCTTTATTTTTGCCAGTTGTATTCCTTTATCATTTTCAGGTTGAAAAACAACTATCAAAGAGCTCATATATGGAGTGCATAAGTCTCATTTTCATTGTGGCCATCAAGAACAAAAAGGGCTTTATTTCCTTCAATCATCTGAAAGGCAGATTTTATTAGTAGTTATAAAGCACAACTTGATTACTGAACAAAATTCAGTTTGAGGTTTAGCTAAACAGAGATGTTGGAGTTTATTTGCTTGCTTGAGTTTAGAGAACTTGTTTTCTAATGGATTGACTTTACAAAAATAGAGTGTTTGATATATACAATTTTTCATTAGTTTTGACGAGGATTATGCATGAAGTTTTAAGAGCATTTTTTGATGCAATTTGATATTTTTTGTTATTCAAATCTCTCTTCAGCTGGACGGTGTTAATTGAATGGCTAAATAGATTTGGCCAGGGAGTTGTAGATGCAGTTGTTTCATTTTTTTTTTTGAATTGTCAGGGAGTAATTTGATTGGTTGCATTTTACTGGATTACATTCGATATTCTGCAGTTGCAATTGCTGCATTTTGAGTACCAGATTAATCTGTTTTCGGTTCTTTTTTTTTTTGAATGGATGGAAGAATTTTAGTGTTATGTATGGAGCTTGTTTAGTTAAGAGCATGTTGTAGTAAACTTCAATTAAGGACCATAACTATGTAATCTTACAGATTTGCTTAATAATTTTTTTGTGGATTGTCTTCTGTGGATGTAGGTCTTTGGTCAAACCACATAAATCTCTCGTTTATATGTTTCTGTTCTCATTTTAGTTCTGTTTCAAATAGTTTTACCAGCAGGGGCAGGAATGTCATTTATACAATAATAACTACCAATAAACTATTTTGAATAAGTTGCCTCAAACAGCAATCCAGATTATTCTAATAATCTACAGATTATCAGATTATCAGAATAATTTGTTTATCAACATATTATAAATAATCAATAGTTGCCCAAAACAGACCTTAAATAGTTTAGGAAATAAAAATTTGAGACATGAAAAGCTAGGATGCCTAATCTTTTAGGTCATAACATAAGCTTGAACCAGTAATACCTAATCCATGAGTTGTTTTATTCGCAGAATCAGTTCCATCATAGTAGTACAACCCATTTGTTTCTCTAGCAGTTCTAATCATCTTCCCCGAGTTCCGGTCCTGAAAAACACAATTGGAAGGAGAGAAAATAATAGAATAATCAGAATCTTTAGACAATTTGCTAACGGAAAGAAGATTACATGTAAGTTTTAGAACATGTAAGACAGATTTCAAAGAGATTTTTTCTGAAATTTTAATATTTTCTTTTCCTGTAATAGGTGAAAAACTGTCATCAGCAATTCTGATTTTTTCGGAACCAGAACATGGATGATAGAAATCAAATAATTGAGAACAACTTGTCATATGATCAGAGGCTCCTAAATCAATAATCCAATGAGTGGTACTTCCTAAATAGGTCAAAGGATTACTACCTGTTTGTGCTATAGAACCGATAGGCGCATTAGATGATGAGCAAAATTTCAAAAGTTTAAGAAGATGAATCAATTATTCTTTACTAAGTGGAGATGACTCAGTCTCATCTGCGGTAGGTGTGTTATGTTCACCAGATTTTTTCCTTTTACCATTAGATGGTTTACTATGCAATTTCTAGCATTTTTCGCAAGTATGGCACGGCTTTCCACAGTAGTCACAGTGCAGATTATTTTTGTCTTCTACACGCTGGTTGTGAGAAGTTTTCCTACTTGAGCTTCAAGAATAGCCAGTGTTGATCCTTCCACGGACTCGATTGAGCCTGCAGTCTTTTTTCCCAACATCAAATGTCTCCAACTCTTTTCTCTTCTTACCTCTGTAAAAACTTCACCAATTGGAGGCAGGGGATTTCTTCCAATTATTCGGCCACATAACTCATCATATTCAATATTCAAACCTGCAAAAAATTCAAAAATTCGACCAATATCCACTATCTTCTTGTACTGGTTGTTATCATCGTTTAATTTTCATTCATGATCGTTGAATAAGTCCAGGTCATGCCAAATTCGCTTAAGAGAATTGAAATATTTTGTCACAGAATTCTCACCTTGGCAAATTTCCCTACACTTGAGACTGATTTCCGAGATCAGAATACATTTCTGAAATATTGTCACATAATTCCTTGGTTGTAGAGTCACACAGATAATTTGCACTTATCTCTTCAGTAATTGACCAACCATGTCATTACCATTGAGTTTTCTGCATCTCAAATAGCATAAGTTATGTCATTCACGTCTGACTGTTTATTATCACCTGTGATATAGCCAATATTTCCTCTTCCTCGGAGATACATGCGAACAGATTGTGACCATAAAAAAAAATTAACACCATTTAGTTAGATTATAGTGATCTGAATGAGATGATTTTCAGAGGTATTTCTCTGAGGTTCGGATTGAGATGGTTGAAGAGGTTGGTTTGTCCTCGACTTGACTTTAGACATTTTAAAAATGAAGGACGTGAATTTGCTCGAACCCAAGATTCGCTCGCCCTAGCACAGATTGAGCGGATAGTCGAGTCTTCAGAGAATTACGAGCGGGATCGAGTTGTCAAGGCGAAGCAGCTTTCGCGAAACGAGATCGAGTGCAGGCGAAGCAAAGCAGACTGAGCGGGATCGAGCTCTCAAGGCGAAGCGGCTTTCGCAAGACGGGATTGAGCGCACGGCTTTCGCAGGAGAAGCAGAAGAGCATTCGGAGAATTACCGAGCGAATCGAGCGACAGTACAGAGCGTCGTGATCGAGCGATACAAGGCGTCGAACAGACAGGCGAAGCAGAGGATCGAGCGACAAGAACAGATCGCACCGAGCATCGAACAGTTCAACGAGATCGAACAGAGCCAAGGATTCAGATCCTACGTGGCTCTGATACCATAAAAAAATAGTGTAAAAATATTAGAGGGCTTATTCTTATTGATACAAAGAGGGGTATAAATACCCATTACAGGACTTATTGGTAAGGAAAACAATAAAAACAGAATACAGTAGATAAGAAAAAAAATAATAACAAATATAATAGATAGCTAATCTCTCTAATTAATAAGACAAAATAAATAGATATTCCTAAGATCCCTTATATAATTTATAATCCTCTAAATATAGAGTTATAATAAATATGGAATATAATCATCATTATTTGTGATATCTTTCAACAATTATATATCCAAAAGGGGACAAAAATGATTATGCGAAGCAGTTAGCTTTTAAAACCTATTTAATGCTCCACCAAAAATACTTTGTTTGCAATAAAACCACTCATTGAACAAAATAATTACTTCAAAACCACCGATTAAATGGGATTCAAAACAAATAGAAGATGGAGCATCTTAAATTTTTGAATAATATAAGATAAAATATCAGAGAGAAAATAGTTTACTATTGTAACATAAAAAAAAAATGGAAGTAGTTCAGCCAGAAGCACCCCATTAAAAGTAACTTTCAGTGAAACAAAGTGTCGCATGAAAGATCCAGCTAAAATCGATCAAACAGCCAAAGCATAATTGAATAAGATACAATCTCACAATATTGCACTCTTAAACATGACAACAGTAAGTATATGATACAAATGAAAATCATAAAATAATGGCATGACAAGCAAGAACCACGAATGGGTATAAAAAAAAATGGTGGCAAACCTCATTAGAAGGTCTCAAGCAGCTTCTCCTTCCTGGAACTTCTGAAGCATGTNTATTTTGCTCATTTATATGTCGAGTGCAAAAAAAAATGTTCTTGTTCGGCTCATTTGCTTAGCAAATGAATCAAACACGAGCTACTAAATGAGTCGAATACGGGATGTTTACGAACAATGAGTCATTTTGATAGCCCAATATGTAAATACATAAGCTCACTCACTAGCAATAATGAAGTTATTGCCAATTTTGGATGCTAGCATTAATGTTTGCGTAACTATCTTTTGCCTAGTTCCTTGCTTGCATAATAAGCAAGCAAGGATTTCCGCTCTCTCTCTCTCTCTCCTTGTCTATTTGTCTCTCTCTATCTCTTTCTTCCAACTAACCCTATCTAATGTTGGATTTCAAATTTAGATGGGAATGGAATTGAATGAATTCCTAGCATTAGGAAGCCATCGCTCTGTCTTCAATTCTCAACGGAAATTCAAAGAAGGCGAGACTCTTTGATGATGTGCTATCGATGAAGGCACATCCATGAGAGCTATTGATGCAAGCCTTGCTAGAGGAGGCTAACTTGATATGTACTCAATCAAACAATTAATGTAGTCACTGTTTGAAATTATAGTTTATATGATAAGTATGTGGGGATTTTTCATCAAGAGGTAAAGTACTTCTCATGATTGGAATTTGAGGATTTTTGTTTCCTCGTTGTTAAATTTTACTTGAAAATTTTTGACAAAGTTTTTTATTATTCGTTGTTGAAGCGTCATCAACAAATCTATATCATCTAACATGAATCGCAATACATTTTTTTTTTTAGCAATAAATATTCAAAAGTCAAATTCAAATCATCTAAGGCTCCAATTTTAGCAAATTTATAGTTAAAAAGATTGTCTCGATAAGAAGAACTCGATGATACCAAAATTAGTTCAATTCGAGTCCAATCAAGCCCAGATCAAGCCAAAGCACATTTGGATGCTTCAGATCGTTCATTTAATGGTCCAATGAACTCCAAATTTAACATATTTATAATTGAATCACGAGACTCGACCAGAAGAATCAAATGAGCTTAAGTTCACTTAATTATGAGGTCAATAAAGCACTCAAATCATTGAGAACCATATATGACCAAGAGTGATCGGTATAGGCTATCTGACCAGGTGGTTGAAAGTTATTCTTCAAATGACCATAATGTCATTCGCTCAGAGGCTATAGGTAGGCCCTCTCTCCACTTGTGAAGAGGAGCTGAATTGAACACTTGATGATTACTCCCACCCATTGTAATCGTCAACCACCTTCGACTATCACTCATCGGCCATCGTCAACCACCATCAGCCGCCCCTACTCAACTCTATCAACAAAATCTACTAGCTAATGATGTATCGTGAATACAATGTAACAATGTATCCTAAATATAGTGTAATGAAGTATCTCAAATACAGTGCAACGAATAACGTCGTATTGAAGTTCTTATGATAACTTCTGACCTTCATAGCCCACAACCATCGTTGACCACGACCTACCATCTATCATCAACAACCACCGGTCTCCCTTGCTCTCCCTTGTCGGCAAACTCTGATAGTTAATGATGTATGCATCGTAATAACATGTCTCGAATATAGTGTAATAAAGTATACTAAATACAATGTAAGGAATAACACTAAATTAAAGTTTTGGTGATAACCTCTAACCACCATCAACTACTACTGCCCACAAGCCACCGTCGACCATTATCGATTGCCCCTGTCGTCGCCATCCATGAACTTCACTCATTAATGTTGTATCACGAGTACAATATAACAATGTATCTCAAATATGACGCCATGAAATAATGTCACATTGAAGTCCCGGAGATAAATTTTGGCCCATGTAGTCATCGATCACTGTCAACCATCTCCCACAGGTCGCCATCAACCGCCGCCCACCATCCGCTGCCTACCACCGCCAGGTGTCCTTGCTTGCCAGTATTGGTGAACTCTGCTACTAACGATGTATTTTAAATACAATGTAATACGGTATAATGAATAATATCATATTAAAGATCTGACAATAACTCGTTGTGATAACGCTACTAAGGATTGCCATATTCAGAATACAACAAATTTCTTTTAAAGACATGATGTTTTTAATATGTCATATACTGTTAAGTATTGTCTCTGACAAAAAATAACAGACGTGAGAGAAGGGTAACGACCACCAACAAGTGTAGCACCAACTACAACCTATGTGATCAATTACTACAATTGCTTTCAATTATGCTTTATGTGACCAACTATTACTACTACAGCTTCAACCTACAACATATGTAGCTAATCGCCACTACAGCTATCAATCACGACATATTTAGTTAAGTATTATTGCAGCTACTAAATACAGTATATGTGGCTAATTACTATTATAGTTTCTCATTATGACTTATATGACCAACTACAATCTATATTGATAACTGCTACTATAGCTACCATATATTGTCTATGTGACCAACAATGACCTATGTGGCTAATTACTACTGTTTCTTCGAACTATGGCCTTTGGAGCCAACTGTTGCTCTTGTAGCTACCAATTTTGACTTATGTGGTCAGTTACTACTACAGCTCCCCACTACAACCTATATGGTCGACTAGCACTATTGCAGCCACTAATTATAGTCTTTATGATAAAATAGACTTTGTAGCAATCAACTACGATCTTTGTTACCCACTGTCACTATTATAGATAAGAATTATATTTTCTGTTACTCATTACGACTATTAAAGCTAGATGATTACTGTAAATTTATGATCATTGACACTATAATGTTGTCTTCTTTAATTTAGTAGAACTCTAGACATACGTACTTATAATTATATAGTGTATTACTTTGAATGGGATAGGATGCTTGGTTATTACCCTTTCCGGGATTTTTTCAAGTAAGAAATTACATTCTCTTCTCATGCTACTTTTCAATTACATATGTGTGTAATGCATCTTCATGTAATTTTAAGATGTTAACTTATCACTCTACTTTCATGAATCTTCCAACGTGTGATATTTGTGATTTAACATTTTTGGGAAGAGAAGTTTTTAAATCTCTTAAATTTTGTGAATGGCGGGATTTAACAAAATTTTGATTTAATTTCAACAATTGTGTTGTCAAGTGCCATACTCTTAAGATTAAAATCATGTTATTTTTAATAATTAATGATGGGAAAATAAATCGAGTCTAGCCGGGCGCGAGCTTGCTCATGCTGAAGGTCAAGCTCATTTGTCTGAACTCTATTTGAGGCTGGCTCAAGCTTAATTTGAGTTTTTAGAACAATGTTTCAGCTCAACTTTGTTTATGAAAATGATGCATTCCAGAAAAACAACTAAAATCGGTGGGAAAACCGATTGTTGTATGTCAGTTAAAAATTTAAAAAAAATATTGATAACTTAGCGATGGTTATTAAAGCGAACTTTGATGGCTTTCCGACTTAATAAAATGTAGCTTTGAAGTTAAGAACTTTTCTGGTTGTGTTTGAAAAGCCACTGATATATCATACCTTCGGTTCATGCCAACTCATAAACTAAAGTGATAAGGTCGTTGAAAATTCAAGAAGTTGGTTTTATTTTGAGAAGAAAATTAATTTTAAGTGAGAAAATAAAAGCTTGGTGTTTAAGTCATTTCCTAAATAATAAAACTTAAAGTCCTTAATGGAATTCTCAAATATTATAGTTAAGAAAAAGTTATGTGATTTTGGGTTGTTAAACATATAATTAATCGACTTAAAGTTCTTTTAAGTAATTAACATTTTTTAATCACACCGGATTATGTGTTTTGAAATCTGCTTAGGCTTAGGAAGAAGTGAATTATAGAAAGACTAGATTATTAGAGATTAATAAAAATCCAAACCTAAGATGATATTTGCACATTTTTTATTATGAATTATGTAGTCCTATTAGAGAATCAAAAAGTTCTATATGGGAGATACAAAATTCATTTCAACAAATCCAAGTTTAGATATGAGAGCACTTGAAGGCAAGTTATAGATAAATTAGGGAGAATTTATATGAAGAAAAAATGTGATATTTTTCATTATTAATTCTATGTTTTATTTAATATTTATGATAATTTTATGCTTGTTAAAGGTGTATTTATTGTGTATTACATGTTAAAAGTGATTAGGCAACTTAAAAAACTAAAGAGATGAATAAGACTTTAGAATGCCAAAGTCACAAGATGTAATCAATAAAGCATCAAAGGGTGCTAATTAGCATCAAAGGGGTGTCAGGCACTAGTGCCCCCACTCTAGTCTGATGTACCCTCGCACCAAAGGTTAAAGAGGGTGGCCCCCCCGAGCCATAGACCAGAGAAGGTGGCACCCTCACACCAGTCTGCGACATTCGATGCCCTAACATGTAGTAAACCAAGTTTGGAAGGCTTTGATGTTGATTTTCAGTCTTAACTATATAAGAACTTGAAAGGGACCTTATAAATCACTTTTGGTTGTGGAGGATTTTTCCTAGTTAGAAAAGTCCTCACTTTTTTGTGACATGAGATTTTCTCCTTAGGTTTTGTTAGACGAAAGCCACTAGGAATTTTTTGTGAGAGTTTGGAGAGGGAGAGACTTCAGTGCATGTACATGGGAGATTCTTAGAGAGTTTATTGTAAGAAGAGGATCTCAATTTACTTTGAGAAGAGATCAACTCTAATTTAAGTTTCTGTATATATTTACATTATTTGTATTTTTGAATCCAATGAAGCTTTTCATGTTTTCTTCTATCATATAAAGTAGCTAAACTATTTTCATGCTCATGTGATTATGGCCTGTGCTTGAATCAATATTTTCTCCATGACTTTTCTAAAATGTTTTATGTACTTTATGTGGTTCATATTGATGTGTTAATCCTTTGATCACAATTTATTTATAATTTAGTCAATTATAAAAGCAGCTTGTGATCCAGGACTTCTAACTGCAAATTATAAAAACAAGTAGGTTAACATGCACATATTCACCCAGTGAAGTTGACATATTATCAGTAAAAGATTGTAACCTTGATAGGGGACTAGAGGATTTCTGAGAAACTTTAAATGGTAAAGCCACCTTAATTATAATACAAGTTTTCAATGCTTCTTATGGTCTATACATAGACTAGAGAGGATCGTTTTGTAGTTGTCAACAATAACGTGGATATGTCATATAAAAACTTTGAGGATCAACATATTCCGAGTCACAATAGTATGATATTTATCTTCTCTCAAAAATTCAAAAACAATTTTGTTTTAATTCCACAATTTTAGAAACTTTAAACTTTTTACAAATCTAAAATACTTAATATTAGAATTAGGGTTTAGTAAACTAGAACTTCACTTGTTAGGAAATCTGTGTAGCTTTGTTGTGAGATCGACACACAACTCAAATTTTTTACATTACTTAAGCACATGTATACTTGTGTGATTTCAAGCTGCTTCATGGCAGTTTCTAGGATCATTAATATAAAATAACATAATTTAATTTTTAAAAATTAAAATAGATAATTTTTTATAAGTATGTATGCACACCACAATTAGTGGAGTTTAGTGATACTTGGACAATGAATGTTCTAAATATATGACTATAAAAAATTAAATTTGTACCATTAGAAATCATGGACAATGAAAAATAAACGTTAGTGATAATACAATTAATAATATAAGTATTGGCAATGTTATGAAGATAAATTCTCTTACAATTAAAAATTCCTCTAGTAGATGATTTACAATATATTTTGATAGAGATTTGAAATTGAATTTTTAACTTCATAGTGTTTGCTTAAATTAAGAACAAAAAAACATTTTACAATTTATTATCATTATTATATATATATATATATATATAATTTTATAATTAAAAAATCGTAAAATAATTTTTTGATATTAAAAGTATAGGTAAAAATAGTTCAATTAAAGTTATGAAATAAGAGACTTTACTATCTCAATATGTATGCACATAAAGAAATTATAACCTTGAAATTTGATAGAGGTTTAACAAATAACAATAATTTTAATGAACATTTGTTTGATGCAAAAGTAATATATATATATATTTGTTTATTTATTTATTTTGGGAAAGGAGCATCAGTCGGCTCCCTACATCTTAAATCACAAAATATGGGTACAAAAAAAGAGTTGGGAGATGGTCCCCCGCTATCAAAACCCAAAAAAGACATACAATACTCACTCAAAAGGGTTCTTTATCCACAGTACAACTCCACATAAAAAAGCCCAAAGAAAAAAACTAAATACATAATAAATCATATATCCATCAAAACAAAAAGTATGCCCAAGTATCTGTACCAAAAAATGCATGCATGCATACATGCATATAAAATATAATAATCTCTATAATCCACTGTGACTATAGTGAAGAGTTTGAAAGTATAAAGTGTAAAATATTTTGTAGCAAATCTAAAATATAATATGAACTTTTATCTCATAAGGCAATTCAAAAAAATAAAATTATGTAAAAAAAAAAAAAATAGATAGAACTTGAATTAAGATAAGTTGTTCCTAGTTGAATGAGCATAAATTACCAAAATATCTTTTTATTGTTCATAAACACTTCATATTATATAATTAATTGAGTACATATTCAACCAATGTTAAATATGAAATCATATGAGTTGCTTAATGGCAGGAAACTCAGCCTCTCATGCTTTTGTGCATGTATTTGACTGTAAATATTTTATACTAAATAATGGAAACTCAAATTAACAAAAATAAGACATAAGCTTGAATGAAGCAATATTGTTATGATGTTCTCTTATGAGCAGTAGCAGGGGCAACAATGCATCATGGACTGTGCTTACCTCAAAAAAACCATTTGATTTTGTTTGAGAATTTTGGCATCACCTATGAAGTTCATCAAGCTAAGTTTCATTTAGAACTTAAATTTTTTTTTTTTATTTAGCTTTAACAAGTAGAAAATGGTATCAATTTTTTATTTGTCATAGCATTTTATGATAATTTAGCTAACATGTTTAAGTTTATTTGTTTGCATTTTTTTTTTTTTGCATGAAAAAAATCATTATCTATAATATATTTTTGCAATCATCATATCAAATCATATTTATGTGATTATACATTATGCTCAATAATGACTTATATTTTAAGAGTCCTAATCATTCACTTTTGCTATTTAAATCTTCTACTAACATCTTGAATATTTAGCTAGCTTTTTTCAAATTATGATTTACTCAAACCTACAAATAGATCTGGAACTCTTAACATATATGCACAAATATATAAAAATGGTGTTTTTGGTCATATTTTACTGGTAAATTAAAATTTATTTTCATTGGCAAAAATAGAAGATTGTCAACTCCTAAGAATTTAAAATTGCAATCTTTGTTTTAATGATCTTAAATATAATTTGACATGTGATAATATTACTAATTATAGCAAGTGTATGTGCAAGCAAAATGACTTAAATTAATATTCTATATACCAATCAAGCAATGCTTGATTAAATTAAGTTTATTAGTGAGTCATTTTGTACAATGCAAATCACATGATAAAATATTCAATTCATATTTTGAATTAAACTGATCACACTTGATGATATTGATTGCATTTTAAATCAATAAATATTTTGAATCTAATTTTGAACCAGTCTTTAGCATGTTACACTAGGAGTGGTCAATTTTATTCCTTCAAGTTTGATTCAGTGATTTGGCAGTTGTATTAAGGGTAGTGAACTTAGTTTTGACTAGAAGTGTATCCAGTATCAATAAAGGATAGAGACTTTCCCAACTATAGTGGAGGAGATAAAGGTAGAGTAAAAGTTCTGATGGGTTGTTTGGTCAGCCAAATTAGAAGTGTAGTGCATTAGAGGGCAAAATTCATGAATTTTGGAAACCCTGTTGTTTGCTCATTAGAGACTCAAATCCAATGTAAGTTGTATCATATTTCAAATTCAACCCTTCCCTTAGTTCATTTTTTCTTGAATCAGAAATTCAATCGATTTGATCGATTTTAAAACACGTTGCATAATGTATAATGCGCACCACCACAATCGGACCTTTGATGATTTAAAATCCATATTTGCACTAAACACTAATAAAATATTTTTAAGCAAAACATCTGAAAAAAAATAACTTATAAATTACTTACCTATAACAGTTGTAAAAACAAGTTCGTTCGGACGAATATTTTGATACAGGTAAAATTAAAATCCATGACCTCGCAAGCAACCTCTAAAATATAACATGCAGATGGCACATTTTAGACACTTCGCACGAGAAAAACAAGAGCTCCCAAAATGACTATTTTCCATCACCAATGGTACAAAATACAAAATTGCAGCACACAATCATGGCAACAATCAAATAAAATATTAAATAAAAAAAAAGAAAACTAAATTTCTACGTGACTTCAGCAATCTACGATCAATATCAGCATTTAAAAACATTCTNATGTGTTAATCACAAAATATGGGTACAAAAAAGAGTTGGGAGATGGTCCCCCGCCATCAAAACCCAAAAAAAGACATACAATACTCACTCAAAAGGGGTTCTTTGTCCACATTACAACTCCACACAAAAAAACCCAAAGAAAAAAAACTAAATACATAATAAATCATATATTCATCAAAACAAAAAGTATGCCCAAGTATCTGTACCAAAAAATGCATACATACATACATACATATAACTTTATTTTTTTCACACCGAAAATTTTTTTTAAAGATTCAAATAGCTTTCTATATACATAATCTCTATAATCCACGATGATTATAGCGAAGAGTTTGAAAGTATAAAATGTAAACTATTTTGTAACAAATCTAAAATATAATATGAACTTTTATCTCAGAAATCAATCCAAAAAAAAAAATAGATAGAACTTGAATTAAGATAAATTGCTCCTAGTTGAATGAGCATAAATTACCAAAATATTTCTTTTATTGTTCATAAACACTTCATATTATATAATTAATTGAGTACATATTCAACCAATATTAAATATGAAATCATATGAGTTGCTTAATGGCAGGAAACTCAGCCTATCATGCTTTTGTGCTGTATTTGACTTGTAAATATTTTGAATGAAACTCAGGAAAAGAAGCATTGTGAATGAAGTAATGTTGTCTTGATGTTTTCTTATGAGCAGTAGCAGGGGCAACAATGCATCATGGATTGTTTTTTTATTTAGCTTTAACAAGTAGAAAATGGTATCAATTTTTTATTTGTCATAGCATTTTATGATAATTTAGCTAGCATGTTTAAGTTTATTGTTTGTATTTTTTTTTGCATGAAAAAAAAATCATTATCTATAATATATTTTTGCAATCATCATATCAAATCATATTTATGTGATTATACATTATGNATGTATTTGACTGTAAATATTTTGAATGAAACTCAGGGAAAGAAGCATTGTGAATGAAGTAATGTTGTCATGATGTTTTCTTATGAGCAGTAGCAGGGGCAACAATGCATCATGGATTGTGCTTACCTCAAAAAAACCATTTGATTTTGTTTGAGTTTTGGCATCACCTATTAAGTTCATCTAGCTAAGTTTAATTTAGAACTTAATTTTTTTTTTTATTTAGCTTCAACAAGTAGGAAATGGAATCAATTTTTTATTTGTCATAGCATTTTATGATAATTTAGCTAGCATGTTTAAGTTCATTTGTTTGAATTTTTTTTTGCATGAAAAAAAAAACATTATCTATAATATATTTTTGCAATCATCATATCAAATCATATTTATGTGATTATACATTATGCTCAATAATGACTTATATTTTAAGAGTCCTAATCATTCACTTTTGCTAATTAAATCTTCTACTAACATCTTGAATATTTAGTTAGTTGTTTCCAAATTATGATTTACTCAAACCTACAAATAAATCTAAAACTCTTAACATATATGCACAAATATATAAAAATGGTATTTTTTGGTCATATTTTACTGGTGAATTAAAATTTATGTTCATTGGCAAAAATAGAAGATTGTCAATTCCTAAGAATTTAAAGTTGCAATCTTTGTTTTAATGATCTTAAATATAATTTGACATGTGATAATATTTCTAATTATAGCAAGTGTATGTGTAAGCAAAATGACTTAAATTAATATTCCATATGCCAATCAAGCAATGTTTGATTAAATTAAGTTTATTAGTGAGTCATTTTGTACAATGCAAATCACATGGCAAAATATTCAATTCATATTTTGAATTAAACTGAACACACTTGATGATATTGATTGTATTTTAAATCAATAAATATTTTGAATCTAATTTTGAACTAGTCTTCATTATTGATTATCACAAACTTTAGGTTGTTAGTTGATAGCATATGATTATCATGCTTGGATTGGCAAGTAGTAGTCCATTGTTATTCAATTAGAAAACCTAAGAGTAAAAATTGGAAGCAAAAACTTTTTAGTTTTTTTCCTACACAATAAACAATTATCCCTCTTGCACTTTGATCCAAAATTTTGTTTTAGCATAACTTCTTTGAAACTTCACTATTTTCAAGAAAGACATCTTCTACCTCAAAGAGTTCTTTTCTTCACAAAAGAACTTATTTAGCATGTTACACTAGGAGTGGTCAATTTTATTCCTTTAAGTTTGATTCAGTGATTTGGCAGTTGTATTAAGGGTAGTGAACTTAGTTTTGACTAGAAGTGTATCCAGTATCAATAAAGGATAGAGACTTTACCAACTACAGTGGAGGAGATAAAGGTAGAGTAAAAATTCTGATGGGTTGTTTGGTCAGCCAAATTAGAAGTGTAGTGCATTAGGGCAAAATTCATGAATTTTGAAAACCCTGTTGTTTGATCATTAGAAATTCAAATCCAATGTAAGTTGTATCATATTTCAAATTCAACCCTTACCTTAGTTCATTTTTCTTGAATCAGAAATTCAATCGATTTGATCGATTTTAAAACACGTTGCATAATATATAATGCTCACCACCACAATCGGACATTTGATGAGTTAAAATCCATATTTGCACTAAACACTATTGAAATATTTTTAAGCAAAACATCTGAAAAAAAGTAACATATAAATTACTTATAACAGTTATAAAAACAAGTAAGTTCGGACGAATATTTTGATACAGGTAAAATTAAAATCCATGACCTCGCAAGCAACCTCCAAAATATAACATGCAGATGGNGTTTGAAACTTCACTATTTTCAGGAAAGACATCTTCTACCTCAAAGAGTTCTTTTCTGTACAAAAGAACTTATTTAGCATGTTACACTAGGAGTGGTCAATTTTATTCCTTTAAGTTTGATTCAGTGATTTGGCAGTTGTACTAAGGGTAGAGAACTTAGTTTAGACTAGAAGTGTATCCAGTATCAATAAAGGATAGAGACTTTACCAAACTATAGTGGAGGAGATAAAGGTAGAGTAAAAGTTCTGATGGGTTGTTTGGTCAGACAAATTAGAAGTGTAGTGCATTAGGGCAAAATTCATGAATTTTGAAAACCCTGTTGTTTGCTCATTAGAAATTCAAATCCAATGTTAAGCTGTATCATATTTCAAATTCAACCCTCACCTTAGTTCATTTTTCTTGAATCAGAAATTCAATCGATTTGATCGATTTTAAAACAGGTTGCATAATATATAATGCTCACCACCACAATCGGACATTTGATGATTTAAAATCCATATTTGCACTAAACACTAATGAAATATTTTTAAGCAAAACATCTGAAAAAATGTAACATATAAATTACTTACTTATAACAGTTATAAAAACAAGTAAGTTCGGAAGAATATTTTGATACAGGTAAAATTAAAATCCATGACCTCGCAAGCAACCTCCAAAATATAACATGCAGATGGAACATTTTAGACACTTCGCACGAGAAAAACAAGAGCTCGCAAAATGACTATTTTCCATCACCAAAGGTACAAAATACAAAATTGCAGCACACAATCATGGCAACAATCAAATAAAATATTAAATAAAAAAAAAGAAAACTAAATNTAAAAAAAAAAAAGAAAACTAAATTTCTACATGACTTCAGCAATCTACGATCAATATCAGCATTTAAAAACATTCTACAGCTAAAGTTTACACAACAATGCAAGCGGACTTGCGGAAGAAATAGGCAACAAGAAGCAAAAAAAAAAGGAAGAAGAAAGAAATAATGGTGGTTAAAGAGACCACACCTGATATACAGCTCGCCAAAATTAGTGTGGTTATNCGACTTGCGGAAGAAATAGGCAACAAGAAGCACAAAAAAAAAAAGAAGAAGAAAGAAATAATGGTGGTTAAAGAGACCACACCTGATATACAGCTCGCCAAAATTAGTGTGGTTATAGAAACAATCAATAATAACTAGCAGCATAGTATGGCTGCGCAGCTGCTGCTGGCTGTTGTGGAAATCCTGCCACAGATGCTGTTGCTGCTGTAGCTGGGACGGCATAGGTTTGCTGCGGATATGCCTGGACAAGTTCCTCGCACATTAGAAAGAGAGAACAGCACAAAAGCAGCACCATGATTCTAGATATGTTCTTCATAAAACATACGAAAANTACGGCATAGGTTTGCTGCGGATATGCCTGAACAAGTTCCTCAAACATTAGAAAGAGAGAACAGCACAAAAGCAGCACCATGATTCTAGATATGTTCTTCATAAAACATACGAAAATAACTTGTCAGAAAAGAAAATCTTGTAAAAATTAAGAATATGTAAAAAAGTGGGATTAAAGAATGTATTGGAAGAAAATATTCACCTCCACTCCTCCCACTACATGACACCCAAATATCCACACTCCAAATCGCAACTCCTACACTCCTCCACGCCCTTCCAAAACCTATTAACAAAACTCTCCACCTCCACCACCTTATAATACTCTGCTGCTGCTACCGCCTTCCCCTTCTCACTCACATCTCACTGTCGGCGCACACATTTCAATCTTCGTTCTATCTGGCAAGCTAAACTGATGGCTCTGAACACCCCACACATCTCCTCGGCAAGGACACGCCCATTGCGCTGCGGGCTGACAGACGGAGGCAACAGTTTTCCCAGCTGAGATTGCCGAAGAAGACGGCTAATATGTGTTGCCATATATTGCCCAGGCCCGAGCCTTCCCCATCAGCGTGCCAAAGCTCGTTCTCGTTTACAGTCACTTCTATTTCCATAAAGAAGTGCTATATTTGGGTTTTAGATATATTTTGGGTGCTTTCTCTATATATACTAAACTTTAAGTGCCAAATATGTAAATCCCAATGTTTATGGTGCTATGCATGTAAATACCTCAAAAATTATATCAGGAAAAGCATTCAATTAAGAAATTTAGATCTCATTTTAATACAAAGAAATGACTTCCCTTAAAATTAGGAAGTTACAATTCTTAGCTTAAGTGTGTGGGTGTGTGCACGAATAGCACCAAATGACATGCACTATTTATGTCAATCAAAGGCAATGATACATGATATGTACTATATTATTTTTTAGAGTTTAGCACTAAAATTAATATTTATATAAATTTTTTTTATTATATCAAAAAAATAAACTCATCCACAACTCCAATCCATGGCCCGTCTACATAGTAACCTGTCTTCTATAGAGGTTCAAGACAGCCAAGCAAGCTTGTACGTCAGCTCGAACTCAATCCATTAATGAGCTTGCATTTTGAGCTTATTGAGCCACAAGTTTGAGCTCAAGCTCAAATTCAAGCTTATATAAATAATTATTAACATGAGCTTCATCTAAATTTGATTTGGCATTGCTTATAGGCTTGTTAAGTTCCCTGACTAAAAATAATGAATCGGGTTCGTTTGATTGATAAGAATGCTGTGCTCTTTTCCCGTCTATGCTAATTCTTTGTCCAAATACTTCTAGAATCACTCACTACTTCTAGAATCACTCCAACTTACTCTTATTCTTCATAAATTTCAAAACTATCATTTACCCCTAGTCTTGAAATCATAAGCAGTAACATAGCAAAACGAATTACATCTAAATAAGAAACCTAAAGCCTACCAAAATAAAATAAGTAATGTCCACAGGCAGCACAACTAGCCGGATTACATAAGTAGATGAAGCTAACTAAATTAGAATTGACATCTCAAAGAAAAAGAATGATGTTCTATCTATTCATGCTACTTCTCTAATTTTGGATGTGGTTCAGGTTACAAACTAAAAACTTTAACAGCAATCATACAAATTCTGCTGAAAATTATAAGCTTACGAAAATTCACCTCATGCTCGAAATAAGTTTGAAAAATTGCAATTCTCCAAATTGCACTCAAATTTAGAACTTGATATGAAACAATGTATAGCATTAAAAGAATTATCAACTAAAACATTCTTAAAATCACTACAGTCCTCATCAAAATCATTGTTTTACCATTATTTTAAGTATCTTCCTCGACATTTATGTACAAATTACTAGTAATCGGTTTCTTGAGTCTTAAAACATGTCGCCATAAAACCTCAGACTAATTGTAGATGCAATTGATTTCCCTTCAGCATTCTTATTAACTGTTACTAGAGATAGAAACAATAGGTGCAACAAACAAAATATGACAATTTTTTTATGAAATAATGCACAAGTTGAACAATTAGTAATCAACCCAGGTAAAATTTTATCATTTTTTTCAAATTCTAAGAAGTGCCCAAATGTGATGAGATATCATCTCTCATTTGACATCAGATTTAGAATTAAACCTAAAAGTTTAACTAGCTTTTCAAATTTGTTAAAACTTTTAGAAACAATTTTAAAAGTTCTCAACAGTTCCAAGTTTATAATATAGCTTTAGCTTGCCTAGCTAATTTCATATTTGCAAATTTTACTCAGCATTATATGAATGTCATTCAAAGAAGTTACCTAAATCTAGTGCCCTGTTAGCGAAACTAAAGAAAAATTTTACCACCATAGGTAAACGCTATAACATTTCTTATTTATAACCACATTGTACATGGTGAATAGAGGACCGAAGCACAAAGGTCCCATAAAGCCATAAAGCATAATATATAGCGCAATACACATTATTTTAAATATGATGTAATGCGCAAAATTATGAATAAAAATGCAAATATGAAAGACAATTAAATTAAAACATAAGCCATCATAATAATAAAATAACAAGTGTTGTTTAAGTGCACATTTCACACCCACATAAAATAAAAAATATTACATTTATTTTGCAAGTTTAATTTTTTTATATTGAAATTAATCTAGTCATCTAAAGAATGCTCATCATCACAAGCAAAGAAAAAAAAAAACTCATTTAAATCATCAACATCATCATTATTTACCAAATCACAAACATCTTCATCAGCTTTATAATAATTGTGGTCAATTACAACAATGTTAAAAGCTTATATGAAGACCCCTTCTCGTCATCCTTAATAGGGGTCAGCTTCATAATAATTGTGTTCAATTACAACAATGTTAAAAGCCAATATGAAGATCCCTTCTTGTCATCCTTAGTAGGGGTGTAAACGAGCCGAACACGAGTGAGCCCAGGCTCAGCTCGTGTTCGCCTCGTTTATATTTCAAGCTCAAAAAGTGTGTTCGTGTTCGACTCGTTTGCTTAGCAAGACGAACACGAGCTGTTCACGAACAAAGAGTCGTTTTGACAACCTTAATCACATAATTATAAGATATTAAGGGTTGGGGCAAGATTTTAAAATTATTGTTTATATTAAAACATCATTTGAATCTAATTTAATAATTTTAATTATATTTTCTTAATTAATACTTTTAATTGATTATAATTCTTTGTANTCAAATTCTAAGAAGTGCCCAAATGTGATGAGATATCATCTCTCATTTGACATCAGGTTTAGAATTAAACCTAAAAGTCTAATAATTATGAACATAAAATTTTCATCAACCTCAGAACACTAGCTTTTCAAATTTGTTAAAACTTTTAGAAACAATTTTAAAAGTTCTCAACAGTTCCAAGTTTATCATATAGCTTTAGCTTGCCTAGTTAATTTCATATTTGTAAATTTTACTCAGCATTATATGAATGTCATTCAAAGAAGTTACCTAAATCTATTGCCCTGTTAGCGAAACTAAAGAAAAATTTTACCACCATAGGTAAACGCTATAACATTTCTTATTTATAACCACATTTGTACATGGTGAATAGAGGACCGAAGCACAAAGGTCCCATAAAGCCATAAAGCATAATATATAGCGCAATACACATTATTTTAAATATGATGTAATGCGCAAAATTATGAATAAAAATGTAAATATGAAAGACAATTAAATTAAAACATAAGCCATCATAATAATAAAATAACAAGTGTTGTTTAAGTGCACATTTCACAACCACATAAAATAAAAAATATTACATTTATTTTGCAAGTTTAATTTTGTTTATATTGAAATTAATCTAGTCATCTAAAGAATGCTCATCATCATAAGCAAAGAAAAAAAAAACTCATTTAAATTATCAACATCATCATTATTTACCAAATCACAAACATCTTCAACAGCTTCATAATAATTGTGTTCAATTACAACAATGTTAAAAGCCTATATGAAGATCCCTTCTCGTCATCCTTAGTAGGGGTCAGCTTCATAATAATTGTGTTCAATTACAACAATGTTAAAAGCCAATATGACGATCTCTTCTTTTCATCCTTAGTAGGTGTGTAAACGAGCCAAACAAGAGCGAGCCCAGGCTCAGCTTGAACTCTGCTCGTGTTCGACTCGTTTATATTTCAAGCTCAAAAAATGTGTTCGTGTTCGCTCGTTTACTTAGCAAGCCGAACACGAGTTGTTCACGAACAAAGAGTCGTTTTGACAACCTTAATCACGTAATCACAAGATATTAAGGGTTGGGGCAAGATTTTAAAATTATTGTTTATATTAAAGCATCATTTGAATCTAATTTAATAATTTTAATTCTATTTTCTTATTTAATACTTTTAATTGATTATAATTCTTTGTAGCCTTGTAATCAATTAATTTTTTTTAAAATACTTCTCATCAATATATATATATATATA
>JXCR01142182.1:52561-63246 GCA_002079205.1 Phalaenopsis hybrid cultivar
TGACCATCGCTCATGTGCCTATAATTCGAGTACCACGTCCTACACTCGGGGGGAATCGAACCCCAGACCAGAGGGGACTTACAACTCAAGCAGATGTCTGACCAACTGATCTAAGTACGCGGCGCATATATATATATATAATTGATCAATAGTATTTCGAGCCAAAACGAGCGGAACACGAGCTTCTTAACAAGCCGAACACGAGTTGCTCGNAGGCTATGATACGAGCTCTGACCATCGCTCATGTGCCTATAATTCGAGTACCACGTCCTACACTCGGGGGGAATCGAACCACAGACCAGAGGGGACTTACAACTCAAGCAGATGTCTGAACAACTGATCTAAGTACGCGGCGCATATATATATATATATATGATGAATAGTATTTCGAGCCAAAACGAGCGGAACACGAGCTTCTTAACAAGCCGAACACGAGTTGCTCGCGAACAACGAGCCATTTTGACAGCTCATGAGCACAATTTCATATCAATATTTCCTCAACAATAACTAATTCATTATATTCATGTGATCCATTATCCAATTTTAATGGCAATCACTCATTAGCATCAACAATATCATTTAATGAGATATGATCAATATAATCATATCTACAAACCAAAGCCTTATTATGTTTTACATAAACTAAATCTTTGAGGTGATCATGATCCATCATGCTTCTTTTGTTCTAANCCAATCACTCATTAGCATCAACAATATCATTTAATGAGATATGATCAATATAAAAGCCTTATTATGTTTTACATAAACTAAATCTTTGAGGTGATCATGATCCATCATGCTTCTTTTGTTCTAAAGTGGCAATTAAAAAATATTAAAACTATTAAATTATAAAATTCAATATAAAAATAAATACATAATTTTATTTTGAACTGATATGTTCAAATGTACTTGAATTGTGTTCACACTTAAATGAACTATAAATTAAGATGGCACTTTAATCACAAAACAGGGTACAGCTCTCTAGCTATACACTAGCCACAANAAACTGATATGTTCAAATATACTTGAATTGTGTTCACGCTTAGATGAACTATAAATTAAGATGGCACTTTAATCACAAAACAGGGTACAGCTCTCTAGCTATACACTAGCCACAAATAAGGTAAAAGAATTCAAGAACATTATTATTTAAATAATAAAAGATTATTTAATACAAATTATACTTTTATTAAAACTAAACTACCTAGTGCCCAAGTGATGGTCATAAAGCTAGAGAAATACAAAAAAAAAAAATCCACTCCTAGTATATACACTCAACTTATTATTAATTTATCTTCTTCATTGACATCCTCAAAATTAGAAAAAGTCATCTTAGATGGTTTGGTCACATTAAGCGTCGATCATCTGATGATCCGATTAGGAGAACAGATGTTTTAGATTCGACTTATGTTAAGAAAGGCAGAGGTAGACCTAGAAAGGCTTGGGTTTATTGTATAAAATATGATCTTAATTTACTAGAACTAGATGGAAATATGACACTAAATAGAACGCAATGGAGAAAAAGGATTCATGTAGCCGACCCACGTAGTGAGATTAAGGCTTCGTTGTTGTTGTTGTTGTTGTTGTTGTTTTGGCATCCTTAGCAAACCATCCAATGCATGCATATAATCAATCAGCTATTGCTTCTTTTTTACATTATTATAGTTACTGAAAAAATATTAGAATTTAAGAAATATGTAACTGTATGCAAAGGATGATGAAGTTGCATTTCTTTTCTATTAATACTTTCAAAAATTTATTTGTAGTTATCAAGACTAGTACAACATACAATAAATTCATCTTTTGCACTATCTATCATGATCCATATGACCTATCAAACATTTTTCTCCATCAATCAATCTAGGACATTCAACAAAGGGCCACCTACTTCGAAAGCATGTATCATAGAAAAAAAAAATTTTGCTTCAAGATGATCTGATATGCTTGCTTTGCCTTCTTTCAAATAATGAACAAACACAAAATCCTTACATATAAATATTAACACAAATACTTTACATATAAATATTTTCTTCAAATGCATTTGTTGCAAATGAAAACATTGTAATTTCAAGAAGGCAACAGCAAAGCGAGTATCGGTAAACTTGACTATGATCTTTAATTTATATATCTCCTCATTAAATCAAGCAACTATGGTCATGAATAAATGAAACTACACAACTCCACCGCATTTTCTAAACATCGCCTTAGACTTTGAATCTTGAGGATATCTTCCATTATTAAGCCTAAACAATGAACAATATGAGAAATTTAATTTAAGTATGATATTTATATATCAATAACTTCTCTATAATAATAGCATGCCAAATCAAAAAAGTATAAAACTTGNATCCACTCCTGGTATATACACTCAACTTATTATTAATTTATCCTCTTCATTGACATCCTCAAAATTAGAAAAGGTCATCTTAGATGGTTTGGTCACATTAAGCATCGACCATCTGATGATCCGATTAGGAGAACAGATGTTTTAGATTCGACTTATGTTAAGAAAGGCAGAGGTAGACCTAGGAAGGCTTGGGTTTATTGTATAAAATATGATCTTAATTTACTAGAACTAAATGGAAACATGACACTAAATAGGACGCAATGGAGAAAAAGGATTCATGTAGCCGACCCACGTAGTGAGATTAAGGCTTTGTTGTTGTTGTTGTTGTTTTGGCATCCTTAGCAAACCACCCCATGCAAGCATATAATCAATCAGCTATTGCTTCTTTTTTACATTATTATAGTTACTGAAAAAATATTAGAATTTAAGAAATATGTAACTGTATGCAAAGGATGATGGAGTTGCATTTCTTTTCTATTAATACTTTCAAAAATTTATTNCTTAAAGCCCCCAACCAAATTATTTTTGAAATGACCAATTCCTTTTGCCATTTCACCATGAAAAATATGTCTAGCAATTGTATCATTTTCTTTCTCCAAGAGTAAACATTCTTTCTAATACTTAATAGTGATAGAGATAGCTATAAAAACCAAAATGTGCTCACTAAAAATTTATCAACAAAATACAATTTAGAAATTGCAAATTTGATATAAAAGGTGAGAAAGAATATCTTCATTAAAGCCTTGCCAAGTCCTTATCCTTGGTCATTTGATAAGGCTTGCAGAAGGGACTAAATTTGCAAGTGGAAAAGTAAGGTTTGTGGGTTGAATGATGAAGACATACGAGTTTAATGGATGATGCTTGCGGGATTGACACGAGGTGCATGATCAAGAGAGTGAGAGTCAAGTGGATGAATGACGCAGAGAGATATGAGGCTGACTAGACTTGCATCTTGCAGTGCAATTCACGTGNCACCATGAAAAATATGTCTAGCAATTGTATCATTTTCTTTCTCCAAGAGTAAACATTCTTTCTAATACTTAATAGTGATAGAGATAGCTATAAAAACCAAAATGTGCTCACTAAAAATTTATCAACAAAATACAATTTAGAAATTGCAAATTTGATATAAAAGGTGAGAAAGAATATCTTCATTAAAGCCTTGCCAAGTCCTTATCCTTGGTCATTTGATAAGGTTTGCAGGGTTGAAGGGACTAAATTTGCAAGTGAAAAAGTAAGGTTTGTGGGTTGAATGATGAAGGCATACGAGTTTAATGGATGATGCTTGCGAGATTGGCACGAGGTGCATGATCAAGAGAGTGGAGTCAAGTGGATGAATGACGCAGAGAGATATGAGGCTGACTAGACTTGCATCTTGCAGTGCAATTCACGTGATGCCCTATAATCGAACATGATCAAGCGGGAAAAGATGAAAGTCAAGCAGAACCTTAAATAATCTAATAAAATTAAAAAGTACATAATAAATAATATAAATTTAAGTTTGTAAAAATATGTAAATCAAAATAGCATGTGTTGTAGAGGCTATGTGTAATGCTCTATTGCCCATGCATAATGCAAATAGTGTGCACTATTTGAACCCTNTAAAATAGCATGTGTTGTAGAGGCTATGTGTAATGTTCTATTGCCCATGCATAATGCAAATAGTGTGCACTATTTGAACCCTGGTGTTGTGCTACAAAAAAGGTGCAAAGGGAGCGCCACTGAAAGTTATGTGCTATAACATGGGTCATTTTGTACTAGACATCATTTAGCCAGAAACTTGGTTTCTTTATACACAAATTAACAAATAAAAAAATAATGAATAATCAAATAAATTTGAAAAATATGGGTGCACATGTAGCATGCAAGCATGTGTGTCATTGTATGTGTGCTTGTGAGCGTGTAATCCCAAAAAATCTCATATCCTATTATATATGTGAGCAGCAATAATAATAGGAAATAGCAGCTAAATCACATTATCATAATCACATGTAGTGGCAAAACCATACAAAAATGCAACAGTAAAAACCAATCCAACGTATTGTCATAAAGCAAGAATGTTTCATTACAGCGAAAATGTTTTACAGANTGAAAGCATGTATCATAGAAAAAAAAATTTTGCTTCAAGATGATCTAATATGCTTGCTTTGCCTTCTTTCAAATAATGAACCAACACAAAATCCTTACATATAAATATTAACACAAATACTTTACATATAAATATTTTCTTCAAATGCATTTGTTGCAAATGAAAACATTGTAATTTCAAGAAGGCAACAGCAAAGCGAGTATCGGTAAACTTGACTATGATCTTTAATTTATATATCTCCTCATTAAATCAAGCAACTATGGTCATGAATACATGAAACTACACAACTCCACCGCATTTTCTAAACATCACCTTAGACTTTGAATCTTGAGGATATCTTCCATTATTAAGCCTAAACAATGAGCAATATGAGAAATTTAATATAAGTATGATATTTATATATCAATAACTTCTCTATAATAATAGCATGCCAAATCAAAAAAGTATAAAACTTGAACCAAATGGAAGTATGTAGTGAGTCATTAATCTGCAAGAACAATCTCACAAATATTATCAATAACACAACATGGTCAGTTTTCTTGATAGACTTACTTAATAATTAGAAAATATTTATTGCATTTTTTAAATAAGAACTAGCATCATCAACAACTTGACTATTTTTTTTTTCATTATGAGATGTCCAACTATCAGCCATAAAAGAACAATTAGGTTCAAGACTATACTTTATANGTTTAAATAAGAACTAGCATCATCAACAACTTGACTATTTTTTTTTTTTCATTATGAGATGTCCAACTATCAGCCATAAAAGAACAATTAGGTTCAAGACTATACTTTATAGTGATGCAACAATTGTTCTTTGTGTCCTATCCCTTCCTTCAAATAAAGAACCNCATATGAAACCTAAAGCCTACCAAAATAAAATGAGTAATGTCCACAGGCAGCACAACTAGCTGGATTACATAAGTAGATGAAGCTAACTAGATTTGAATTGACATCTCAAATAAAAAGAATGATGTTCTATCTATTCATGCTACTTCTCTAATTTTGGATGTGGTTCAGGTTACAAACTAAAAACTTTAACAGCAATCATACAAATTCTGCTGCCAATTATAAGCTTACGAAAATTCACCTCATTCTCGAAATAAGTTTGAAAAATTGCAATTCTGCTAATTGAACTCAAATTTAGAACTTGATATGAAACAATGTATAGCATTAAAAGAATTATCAACTAAAACATTCTTTAAATCACTGCAGTCCTCATCAAAATCATTGTTTTACCATTATTTTAAGTATCTTCCTCACATTTATGTACAANGTAGCTATAATCCTCAGACAAATCCTGCTAGGGCTTTCTTTTCTTCTTGATGAGTCAATTAATCTTTAGTATTGCAGGTGATATAACTCTTAACCGAAAAGAGCTTGTAGCAATGTAACAAAGAAGCTACAACTAAGAAGAATAAATACAACAACAACAAGCCTTTATACCACTAAGTGGGGTCGTCTACATGAATCTTTTTTCTCCATTATGTCCTATTTTTCATTTAATTATAATAAATTAAGATCATTTTTTATACAACATGCCCAAATCTTTTTAGATAAACCTCTACCTTCTTAAAATAAAGTCGAATCTAAAAAATCTACTCTCCTAATCTGATCATCAAATGGTTGATGCTTAAAATGGCAATCATGATAACACTCTCTAATCTTGTCTGCCACTGGAGCTACACCAACCCTTTCATGGATACATTTGTTTCGCATTTTGTCTCTAAGTGTCAAATCCCTCGTCCAACTAAGAAGATTAAATAACAAAACAAAAATAGCTGCTCATAAAAATCAAGAATGCCCACACAACAAGGAAGAAGATGCAGACAATGAAAAGAACCCTAGTAACAAAGAAAACAGCATCCCTTTAGAATAAAAGAGAAGGAATACATAAGTCTTTATCTTAGGCTCATCTGATATAGCAAACCAAACACAATGAAAGGTGAGAAAGAGGACTCGACAATGTGGAAAATAGTAATAATCAACTTAATGGAAATATCATAGAAAAGAGATTGTCTTATGCATGCTCGTTAACACTCTCAAGTAAGCCTCCACTTATTTTATTATATTTCTCAAAAAAGTATTTAGCCAACTCTTACTTAACTGACTCCGATTCTATAAACTATAAGATCCTCAACTCTAAATATTTCAACTCTTATTTCTCAAGAAAACTATTTTTACAATTGCAGAGCTAGGTGATATTCATGCCTCTTTTCTAACCCTTGAAATTTTCCATCTTACAAAATTGTAAGTTCACAAGTTTCAATTCAAAAGTTTACAAAAGAGCTAAGATATTATGTAAAACAATTTTCCTAGACTTTTAGGATGAAAATTCAAAGACAGATTCGACTTGCTATGGAAAAGGACATGTTTTGTCACTTCAAAACATTGAATGTTTCAACTAGAGTCATGAGTTGGGAAAAAACCAAACATAGTCCCCCCCAGTATTCCTATGTGGTCAAGTTAGGGTTTGTTTGGGGCAGTTGTAGCTTATCCAGCTTATCCAGATAAGCTACTGATCCTGATAAGCTGCTGATCAACAACTGATTACGGATAAGTTGTCTGAATGTTTGGTTTGTGCATTTAAAAAACAGCTGATTCTGAATAAATGATCATTCTGCCCCTGTTTTGGATGAATTGTTTAGTTTGTGTTTTGAAAACAGCTGATTTGCAGTTTTTTTTATGTAAATGAACAATTTGGCACGCAAAAATTGTAATGTTGATAAAAAATCTTAACCCAATGGGCGAGGGACAAGTATTCAATGAATGAAATAACCAATAATCTGCATACCAAAAATAACCATTGTTATACCAACAACAACCAGTTTTCAAGTATTCAATGAATGAAATAACCAATAATCTGCATAAATGATAAGAAACGATTAAATAGTGCTCTTAACACCCTCCCTCATAATGGAACAAATCATAGTAAGCCAGTTTATTAGTTCTCACATTTCTGAATTACCCTCATTAACTAATAGTGGGGATATTAAGGGCCCGTTTGGGGCAACTTATTTGGTGCGGTGGCGTTTTGAAAACACACCTGGCCTGTTTGGGTAAACTGCGTTTTGGCAACTTATGTGTTTTCAAAACACAAAAAATAGTGTTTTCACACCGCGTCTATCTAGGTGCGGTGGCAGCTTATTGACAACAGTCTGGCTTTTCCAAAAAAAATAAAAATTTGTAATAGCCACCACACCTAGCTTATCAGCAAATTATTTTTAATCAGCTTATCAACAGATTATTCAATAAGCTACAGCTGCCCCAAACAGACCCTAAGGGAATCTGAAAATAGATGAAGCCAAACAAATATAGATAATATTTCATAAACATTTGTGCATTTATGGTTGATATACCATAANCAACGTATTGTCATAAAGCAAAAATGTTTCATTACAGCGAAAAGGTTTTACAGATCATGCAGTCAAACCTCACACTTGTCTCGAAAATCATAGACAATAGATGAACCTCGCTTTCTCATGTTCTAGATAAATTGAATAAACACGAATGTGAAAATNGAACGTATTGTCATAAAGCAAAAATGTTTCATTACAGCGAAAATGTTTTACAGATCATGCAGTCAAACCTCACACTTGTCTCAAAAATCATAGACAATAGATGAACCTCGCTTTCTCATGTTCTAGATAAATTGAATAAACACGAATGTGAAAATTGTTACAACAATTATCTCATAATATCCTCAATTTGACTTAAGACGAAAAGAGTAGACAGGAAAGTAAAAAAAAAAAAATAGAGCTTTACATGAAAAAGCCAAGCTTCACTCGTTAACGAAATTCAAATAAATTGGGTCCACATTGCTTGGGTGGCTCAATCAAGCAATCATACACTTACCAAACAATAGAGTATATTACACTCCCACTTTTATCGGATCAACAGGGTAAAGTGGACCCAAATTTCAAGGGAATAGAAACTTTTTATATAAAACAATTTTGTGCTTAAAAAAAGTAATATATAAATATATAAAGACAGGAGAAAAGATTTCTTAAGAAAGATAGAATTAGGCGCATGAATAGAATAGGATCTTAAATATTAAATTATTAAAAAGAAATGAAAATTATATTTCAAAAAATTATCAAATCATGCCTTAGTGGTAAAGATCTTGGAATNAAAAAAATTTCTTAAGAAAGATAGAATTAGGCGCATGAATAGAATAGGATCTTAAATATTAAGTTATTAAAAAGAAATGAAAATTATATTTCAAAAAATTATCAAATCATGCCTTAGTGGTAAAGATCTTGGAATTTATTAAATTGAAAAAACACAAACAAAGAAATAATAAAATGTTTTATATATAATATAAAAAAAAGTTGAAGAAAATTAATCATTAAAACATATGGATAAATGTAAAGTTTTAAATCCAACGGATGCTAGCTATCTTAGTAGTAAAGATCTTGGAAGTTATTGCCAAGTTCCGGAGATCAAATTCTTCTTTACGTCGAATTGACGCTTCGCCATTCAAATTTTTCAAAAATCTTTAAATCAAAATAAGATACCTATTAAGATTTGATGTAGGATTCGAATAGAAATACACATCTAATAAAACAATTTCTATAAACAAAATACCAAGAGATTTACAATGAAATTTATTTTTGGTCAGAGAAAATAGCTAAATAATCTTCCACTACAATCTNAGAATACCAAGAGATTTACAATGAAATTTATTTTTGGTCAGAGAAAATAGCTAAATAATCTTCCACTACAATCTNCTCCCCGAAACGACATTGATCTACAAATACAATGAAACTTCACCATATTTTTTAGTTTTAGCGTGAGGGCGCTTAGCAAAATCCAATTGCAGAAAAAAAAAAAATCTTGCAAAGCAAATTGAAGAAAGACTAATATTTACCTGCTCACAAATGTATGTGTGCGTGTGTGTGTGTCTCTCTCTCTCTATCCCTCTCTCTCTCTCTCTATCTATATATATATATATATTAAAAGAAATGACCCGAGGCTATTATACGAGCCTCTAGTCATCCCTAATGTGCNATTGAAGAAAGATTAATATTTACCTGCTCACAAATGTATGTGTGCGTGTGTGTGTCTCTCTCTCTCTCTCTATATATATATATATATTAAAAGAAATGACCCGAGGCTATTATACGAGCCTCTAGTCATCCCTAATGTGCCTAACAATTTGAGTACCACCTCTTTAAGACCAATTGTGCCAAAGGGGATTCAAACCCCCAGGTCTTATAGAGCGGATGCCAACCAATAGACCGGGTACGTGGCGCTATATATATGTGTGTGTGTGTGTGTGTGCGTCATTATATCCAATAACAAAATACTTGGACCATTCTTTCTTCATCTCCAACCTAATAATTTCCATCTCTNGAACCCCCAGGTCTTATAGAGCGGATGCCAACCAATAGACCGGGTACGTGGCGCTATATATGTGTGTGTGTGTGTGTGTGTGTGTGTGTGTGTAGAAGAAAACTAAATCCATTTGTAGGAAAAAAAAACCTTAAATCTTACGCCATGTGCTAATTCAAACAGCCCGTCAGAGTTGAGATTCGAACCTCGACCCAAGGGTCTCACGCACGCACGCTTGTGCGCGCACGCGAGCGTGCACGCTGCCCGTCCGCCCNTATACACATTATTTTAAATATGATGTAATGCGCAAAATTATGAATCAAAATGCAAATATGAAAGACAATTAAATTAAAACATAAGCCATCATAATAATAAAATAACAAGTGTTGTTTAAGTGCACATTTCACAACCACATAAAATAAAAAATATTACATTTATTTTGCAAGTTTAATTTTGTTTATATTGAAATTAATCTAGTCATCTAAAGAATGCTCATCATCATAAGCAAAGAAAAAAAAAACTCATTTAAATTATCAACATCATCATTATTTACCAAATCACAAACAACTTCATCAGCTTCATAATAATTGTGTTCAATTACAACAATGTTAAAAGCCTATATGAAGATCCCTTCTCGTCATCCTTAGTAGGGGTCAGCTTCATAATAATTGTGTTCAATTACAACAATGTTAAAAGCCAATATGAAGATCTCTTCTTGTCATCCTTAGTAGCGGTGTAAACGAGCCGAACACGAGCGAGCCCAGGCTCAACTTGAACTCAGAACACGAGCTTGAACTCAGCTCGTGTTCGACTTGTTTATATTTCAAGCTCAAAAAGTATGTTCGTGTTTGACTCGTTTGCTTAGCGAGCCGAACACAAGCTGTTCACGAACAAAGAGTCGTTTTGACAACC
>JXCR01142182.1:70188-81132 GCA_002079205.1 Phalaenopsis hybrid cultivar
AAACTATTTTTACAATTGCAGAGCTAGGTGATATTCATGCCTCTTTTCTAACCCTTGAAATTTTCCATCTTACAAAATTGTAAGTTCACAAGTTTCAATTCAAAAGTTTACATAAGAGCTAACATATTATGTAAAACAATTTTCCTAGACTTTTAGGATGAAAATTCAAAGACAGATTTGACTTGCTATGGAAAAGGACATGTTTTGTAACTTCAAAACATTGAATGCTTCAACTAGAGTCATGAGTTGGGAAAAAACCAAACATAGTCCCCCCTAGTATTCGTATGTGGTCAAGTTAGAGTCTGTTTGGGGCAGTTGTAGCTTATCCAGCTTATCCAGATAAGCTACTGATCCTGATAAGCTGCTGATCAACAACTGATTACGGATAAGCTGTCTGAATGTTTGGTTTGTGCATTTAAAAAACAGCTGATTCTGAATAAATGATCATTTTGCCCCTGTTTTGGATAAATTGTTTAGTTATTTAGTTTGTGTTTTGAAAACAGCTGATTTGCAGATTTTTTTATGTAAATGAACAATCTGGCACGCAAAAATTGTAATGTTGATAAAAAATCTTAACCCAATGGGCGAGGGACAACCATTGTTATACCAACAACAACCAGTTTTCAAGTATTCAATGAATGAAATAACCAATAATCTGCATAAATGATAAGAAACAATTAAATAGTGCTCTTAGTACCCTCCCTCATAATGGAACAAATCATAGTAAGCCAGTTTATTAGTTCTCACATTTCTAAATTACCCCCCTTAACTAATAGTGGGGATATTAAGGGAAACTGAAATAGATGAAGCCAAACAAATATAGATAATATTTCATAAACATTTGTGCATTTATGGTTGATATACCATAAGATCATCAATTCAAAGCAATGTTAACTTTTATGTCGGATAATATTTCATAAACATTTGCGAGTAGGACCCTCGGCTGCGAGATGCAAACGAACCCTCGGCTACGAGCAGGGCACTGGCGTAACAATGCAAAAGAAACGCGGCCCGCAGGGGTCATCCCGTGTGTCGCGTGTTTCAAAAATACAAAACTTTAATTTTAGATAATCTGGCGAAATGCTCAACCAAACAATACGGCAGTGTTTTCAAAACGCTCCCCGCACTTATAAGCTGCCCCGAACGGGCCCTTAATTCCAAAATATCACATTTCTTAAACTTAAACCCTTTACTATACCAAAATGAGCATAATTGGTCATTTGAGGACTAGATTGAAATCAACTTTGTATAGTCAAGAAACTAAATTGAATAATTTTTATCTTATGGCCCGTTGGGATCAAGTTTGGGGCAGCTTGTGCGTTTCAGGATAAGCAGCTTATCCTGAAACGCGGCCGGCGGGTCAACCCGCGGCCTACGATTAGTGTAAAAAACTCAAACGCGGCAGATAGCGTTTTCAAAAACGTGCAAATCAAACGGTTAGGTGGAGTTTTCAAAAACGTTGCAGCACTTATAAGCTGCCCCAAACGGGCCCTGAATTGGGAAAATGTAATAAGGGACCAAATTACTGCAATTGAATAATTGAGAGAGATTTTTATCTTTTTCTCAATCTTCAAAATAAAATAGCATTTGTTTCAACACTTTCAATGCAATCATCAATCCTTTTAAAATATAAATATTATGTTTCCTACTTTGTTCAAAGGTTTAATATCTCAAATTTTCATTGTAAGATATAAGAACTATAAAAATGCACTAAAATATCCTTTTTTGCTGATAACAAAACTAATCCATTTGAATTAAGCCATACCAAAATTTGGGAGCCATCAAAATTTCCAAATGTTTTACGATTTCAGCGGTTTGTTTCTTTGATTAATGATTGTATTAGAGTTACGTAGTGCTTAAACATCTAGTGTAACATTATTCTTGTTTTTTAATTAGTGACTCAAATAATGTTGGAGTCGATTAAAAATTTAGGGTTTGATAAAGACAGATTACTTCAATTATTTTTAACCCCTACTTTCACACAGTGTATCATTTCATGGATGAACAAGTGTTTAAACATTTAGTGTTAACATTATTCTAATTTTTTAATTAGTGACTCGGATCATGTTGGAGTCGATTAAAAATTTAGGGTTTGATAAAAACAGATTACTTCAATTATTTTTAACCCCTACGTTCACACAGTGCATCATTTCATGAATGAACAAGTGTACATACACAACAAAAAAATGAGATTGTTAAAAGAACAAGAAGACCACTAATATCACTCAAATCAGTATAGTTTAAAGGGAATCCTCTTGAAAGCTTCGGATAAAAAGCTATCCTCCATGCAACCAACATGATAAATAAACTACTTCGTAAAACCTTTAATGGTCTAATACCAGAATATTTGGATGTGACCNCTCCATCAAGAAAAGTATAATGGACATTTAGGTCATCTTCCTTGCAGGAGGGGTTCAAATATTTGACAGGAAGAACAATAGATGTTTTTATTTAAAAGAGAAGACAACCATCAAGTNGCGAGCAGGGCACTGCGTAATAATGCAAAAGAAACGCGGCCCCCAGGGGGCGTGTCGCGTGTTTCAAAAATATAAAACTTTAATTTTAGATAATCTGACGAAATGCTCAAACCAAACAATACGGCGGTGTTTTCAAAACGCAACCCGCACTTATAAGCTGCCCCAAACAGGCCCTTAATTCCAAAATATCACATTTCTTAAACTTTAACCCTTTACTATACCAAAATGAGCATAATTGGTCCTTTGAGGACTAGATTGAAATCAACTTTGTATAGTCAAGAAACTAAATTTTGAATAATTTTTATCTTATGGCCCGTTGGGATCAAGTTTGTATAGTTAAAAGATTAAGGGTCTGTTTGGGGCAGCTTGTGCGTTTCAGGATAAGCAGTTTATCCTGAAACGCGGCAGGCAGATCAACCCGCGGCCTACGATTAGTGTAAAAAACTCAAACGCGGTAGACAGCGTTTTCAAAAACGCGCAAATCAAACGGTTAGGTGGTGTTTTCAAAAACGTTGCCGCACTTATAAGCTGCACCAAACAGGCCCTAAATTGGGAAAATGTAATAAGGGACCAAATTACCGTAATTGAATAATTGAGAGAGATTTTTATCTTTTTCTCAATCTTCAAAATAAAATAGCATTTGTTTTCAACAATTTCTATGCAATCATCAATCCTTTTAAAATATAAATATTATGTTTCCTACTTTGTTCAAAGGTTTAATATCTCAAATTTTCATTGTAAGATATAAGAAATATAAAAATGCACTAAAATATCCATTTTTGCTGATAACAAAACTAATCCATTTGAATTAAGCCATACCAAAATTTGAGAGCCATCAAAATTTCCAATTTTTTTACGATTTCAACGGTTTCTTTCTATGATTAATGATTGTATTAGAGTTACGTAGTGCTTAAACATCTAGTGTAACATTATTCTAGTTTTTTAATTAGTGACTCAAATAATGTTGGAGTCGATTAAAAATTTAGGGTTTGATAAAGACAGATTGCTTCAATTATTTTTAACCCCTACGTTCACACAGTGTATCATTTCATGGATGAACAAGTGTTTAAACATTTAGTGTTAACATTATTCTAATTTTTAATTAGTGACTCAGATCATGTTGAAGTCGATTAAAAATTTAGGGTTTAATAAAAACAGATTACTTCAATTATTTTTAACCCCTACGTTCACACAGTGCATCATTTCATGAATGGACAAGTGTACATACACAACAAAAAAATGAGATTGTTAAAAGAACAAGAAAACCACTAATATCACTCAAATCAGTATAGTTTAAAGGAAATCCTCTTGAAAGCTTCGGAGGAAAAGCTATCCTCCATGCAACCAACATGATAAATAAACTACTTCGTAAAACCTTTAATGGTCTAACACCAGAATATTTGGATGTGACCCATTTATACATATTCACAATCAAAATAGAGGGAAACTTTACCGCATTAAATGTGTTTTTGAATTAACCCCTTTAAAGAGATGTTAGATATCTGCTAATGTCACATTTGTGCAAAATAAACGCTTCATACGTGCTTACCCTTAGGGAGAGATTTCACTCAATGAATATAAGTCACTCTAGTTTTAGTCCTAAATAAACTCTTTTTTCCTCATCTTTTTGCACTTAAGATGTAACGTCCCTTTTATTATCTGGGGGAGAAGAATCGTAGAGCTGGGCATGAGAGAAGATAAAGTGAACAATCAAGCAAACAAAGAACCAAAGAAAAGAAAGCGAACAGTCGTGACATTGAGCGGAGGGGAGAGGAAGCGAGGGGTTGATTTCAAATAGGCAATTTGACTCTATAAAGCGTAGTAGCCTACTTACATGGAGAGTTGAACGGTGCATACGGGAGACAACAAACGCTAACTAGGGCTTCCCGTGCTTCGATCAAAATTGAGGCAGCGTTGATGACAAGCAGTGGAGGCGGTGTCGGNCTTTTTCCACTTAAGATGTAACGTCCCTTTTATTATCTGGGGGAGAAGAATCGTAGAGCTGGGCATGAGAGAAGATAAAGTGAACAATCAAGCAAACAAAGAACCAAAGAAAAGAAAGCGAGCAGTCGTGACATCGAGCGGAGGGGAGAGGAAGCGAGGAGGGGTTGATTTCAAATAGGCAATTTGACTCTATAAAGTGTAGTAGCCTACTTACATGGAGAGTTGAACGGTGCATACGGGAGACAACAAATGCTAACTAGGGCTTCCCGTGCTTCGATCAAAATTGAGGCAGCGTTGATGACAAGCAGTGGAGGCGGCGTCGGTGTTGTATAGAGGAAGAGGAGCGAGGAAGATGCGCTTGTGACGTGCGAGGGCAGAGAGGATGGCGCCCGAGTAGCCCGACGCGAAGAAGAAGCTTAAGAAAGGAAGGAGTGGAAGAGGATGATATCGAGGAAGAAGCTCACTCGTGTGTGCGATTCAGTTCTCTAGCGCAGGGAAGCTTTATCATGCACAGTGGTAGAAACTCGTGGAAGGAAGTCGTTCGCGCGATTACCGAAGATTATAAGGTGCGTTTAACAAGTTTAATTAAAATATTTAATAAGAATTTTATACTTAATAAATATATATAGGATTTTAACTCTTTGTCTAATCTTATCCATAAGAAGGATATCATTAGTGAAAAGTATACAATAAGGTGCATCCAGTTGTAAATGTCCAGTAAAAGCATCCATAACCAAAGCAAAAAGATAAGGGCATAAAGTCGATCCCTAGCGTACTCCAACTGAAATAGAAAAAAATTTGGGCAATCCTCCTTTTATTTGAACACAAGTAACAACTCTAGTATACATATCTTTAATGACTTGAATATAAGTCATNTGGAAGGAGTGGAAGAGGATGATATCGAGGAAGAAGCTCACTCGTGTGTGCGATTCAATTCTCTAGCACAGGGAAGCTTTATCATGCACGGTGGTAGAAACTCGTGGAAGGAAGTCGTTCGCGTGATTACCGAAGATTATAAGGTGCGTTTAACAAGTTTAATTAAAATATTTAATAAGAATTTTATACTTAATAAATATATATATGATTTTAACTCTTTCTCTAATCTTATCCATAAGAAGAATATCATTAGCGAAAAGTATACACTAAGGTGCATCCAGTTGTAAATGTCCAGTAAAAGCATCCATAACCAAAGCAAAAAGATAAGGGCATAAAGTCGATCCCTAGGGTACTCCAACTGAAATAGAAAAAAATTTGGGCAATCCTCCTTTTATTCGAACACAAGTAACAACTCTAGTATACATATCTTTAATGACTTGAATATAAGTCATATCAACATTTTTCTTCTCTAAAACTCTCAAAAAGATTTCTCTTGGAACCTTATCATAAGCTTTTTTTTCTAAATCAATAAAAATCATATGTAAATCCTCCTTATTCTCTTTGTATTTCTTAATCAAACCTCTCAATAAATGTATAGCTTCCATAGTACTTGTCCGGCATAAATCCAAACAGNAAACTCTCAAGAAGATTTCTCTTGAAACCTTATCATAAGCTTTTTTTTCTAAATCAATAAAAATCATATGTAGATCCTCCTTATTCTCTTGTATTTCTTAATCAAACCTCTCAATAAATGTATAGCTTCCATAGTACTTGTCCGGCATAAATCCAAACAGATAATGAGAAATCTTAGTAACACGTCTTAATCTTTATTTAACTACCCTCCCCCATAATTTTTAAGTTATGGCACATCAACTTAACTCCTCTATAATTTGTACACTCTCGTGCATCCCGTTATTTTTAAAAATGGGGACCAAAATACTCTTCCTCCACTCCTCAGCAGCCATTTTTTTTAGCATTTAAAATAATGTTAAAGAGTTTAGTAAGCCAAAAAACTCCCAAATTTCCTCAATATTTCCACACTTCAATTGAAATATCAACAGGTCCTACTAATTTTCCACCCTTGGTTTTCTTTAAAGACTCGTCAACTTCTTTTTAATAATGCAACGGTAAAAAATAAAACATTTTATCATTATTAACAATATTAAACTAAGGTCGATTGTATTTTCAAAAACTTCATTGAAAAGTTAATCAAAATGACTCACCCATCTATATTGAATATCATTTTCAAAGAAAAACATTTTTAATTTTCATTTTTAATACACTTTAATTGAGTTAAATCTTTATTTTTCTTTTATCTTTGTTTGGCTAGTTTATACATATATTTTTTACCCTCTTTAGTATCTACTTTATTATAAAGATCACTAAAAGAAGAATTTTTTATGTCACAAATTATTCTCTTAGACTCTCTGTTGGCTGTCTTACTTCTCCCAGCTCTCTAAGCTTTTACATTTAAGTCAATTTTTATAACACAACTTCTATTTTATCCTTTCTTGCACATTATTATTCCATTACCAACTATTTTTATTTATAGAAACATTTCTTTTTGATTCTCCAGCATAACCCACAGAATTTGTGAATCATAAAAATCATCCAGAATGGCGTTAAATTTTATGTGGGAAGGACCAATGAAATTGTATTGCAACAACAAATAAGCAATGAACATTCTTCATAGCTAAGTTCAAAATAACCACACAAATCATATTGGGATTAAAAGACACTTCATCAAAAAAGAATTAAAGAAAGCGTAATTTTTGCATGTTTTATACATTCTATGGAAATCAACCAGTTTTTACTAAAGAACTAGGTTGAGCAACATTTCATGAAATCATCTCCAAGATGGGAATGAAATACATGTACTCTACAGTTTGAAATGTAGCGTTAGAACCCACTGATTCTTGCTGAGAAAAAGGAAAGCAAGGTCCCATTAATTCAAGCAAAGAAACGAAATCATGATCCCACAAATCCATGCCAAGGAAATTTAGAATTTGTTTAGGCATGAAAAGCATATTAGAAATCTTTGGGGGAAAAAATGATTACATATAAGATATTTATAATTTTTATAACTATAGATAAATTATTTTAATTTAATTTATATATTTTCTTCTTGAATCAATAATGTTGCATATTTAAACGAATTTCACAATCCAAATGAATTTTAATCTTCACTTGCTAGAATTTCAAAAATGCATATGCCATAGCCAGAAAAAATAAATTGTGAAATGTTTCGTATATCATCACAGAAATGCACTTCAAGAAATACATACCATTACCAGAAATCAGTTAACAAGTTAAAAAATTATAATCATTAACTAGCATACCTGCGATGGATACCCCGGATTCCAGGGTTGCCCTTGTGTCNCAGTTAAAAAATTATAATCAATAACTACCATACCTGCGATGGATACCCCGGATTCCAGGGTTGCCCTTGTGTCTGTGGATTCCCTTGGGGCCAAGAAGGAACTTTTTGTTCATAACCAACAGGCCACTGGTTTTGAGAACTAGGATATGCTCCCATGACAGATTGAGCAGGCATAGGAGCACTCTTTGCAATTTTTGCTTTCTCTGATACTAGAAAATCATTTGCACGTCGCTTTTTTGATACCAAAACGCTTTTTTGTCGCAGGAACAGCAATGCATGCCGGTCTTCAGCCTTTTTTATTGAATGAGGGTCTCCAAAGAGATCTAGAAACTGAAATGACAACAGGAAATAAGGTAATAAAAAAGCTCCCAACAGTCTAACAAAAAAAAAAATCAACAATATATGATTATGCAGCAGCAAAACTGTAATAAATTAAATTCATTACCAATTAGACAAGCATAAGTTACCTAGAATTTCAGCTGACACAAATTTAAAATCACGGATATTGTGCTACACAAACACGCACACACACATTGCGCACACACTACAAACGCACAAAAACGCAATGTTAGATAAGCATTGATTGGAATTGGAAATAACTATGGAGTAAACAAAGACTAACATTCACTCTTCATTTATTTGCTTGAGCTATAGAGATGTCTACAAATAAATACTAAGTTATCATTGTGTATACTATTTGAAGTAAAATTGTTATTATCAGTAAGAAGTCCGTAGAAATAAGTGTAAAGTTAAATTACAAAGAAGTGTTTAATAGATAATAGACTTAGGATCAACAGACTGAAGACTGAAAACAAACATGACATTTTAGTTGTTGTGAAAATAATAAATATCAAAAAAAAATTGCAAAATGGTTAAGNACAGGAAATAAGGTAATAAAAAAGCTCCCAACAGTCTAACAAAAAACAATCAACAATATATGATTATGCAGCAGCAAAACTGTAATAAATTAAATTCATTACCAATTAGACAAGCATAAGTTACCTAGAATTTCAGCTGACACAAATTTAAAATCACGGATATTGTGCTACACAAACACGCACACACACACTACAAACGCACAAAAATGCAATGTTAGATAAGCATTGATTGGAATTAGAAATAACTATGGAGTAAACAAAGACTAAATCACAGACTAACATNACTTCAATTGAAATATCATCAGATCCTATTAATTTTCCACCCTTGGTTTTCTTTAAAGACTCGTCAACTTCTTTTTAATAATGCAACGGTAAAAATAAAACATTTTATCATTATTAACAATATTAAGTTCACTAAGGTCGATTGTATTTTCAAAAACTTCATTGAAAAGTTAATAAAAATGACTCACCCATCTATATTGAATATCATTTTCAAAGAAAAACATTTTTAATTTTCATTTTTAATACACTTTAATTGAGTTAAATCTTTACTTTTCTTTTATGATTGTTTGGCTAGTTTATACATATATTTTTTACCCTCTTTAGTATCTACTTTATTATAAAGATCGCTAAAAGAAGAATTTTTAATGTCACAAATTATTCTCTTAGACTCCCTACTGGCTGCCTTACTTTTCCCAGCTCTCTAAGCTTTTACATTTAAGCCAATTTTTATAACACTTCTATTTTATCATTTCTTGCACATTATTATTTCATTATCAACTATTTTTATTTATAGAAACATTTCCTTTTGATTCTCCAACATAACCCACAGAATTTGTGAATCATAAAAATCATCCAGAATGGGGTTAAATTTTATGTGGGAAGGACCAATGAAATTGTATTGCAACAACAAATAAGCAATGAACATTCTTCATAGCTAAGTTCAAAATAACCACACAAATCATATTGGGATTAAAAGACACTTCATGAAAAAAGAATTAAAGAAAGCGTAATTTTTGCATGTTTTATACATTCTATGGAAATCAACCGGTTTTTACTAAAGAACTAGGTTGAGCAACATTTCATGAAATCATCTCCAAGATGGGAATGAAATACATGTACTCTACAGTTTGAAATGTAGCGTTAGAACCCACTGATTCTTGCTGAGAAAAAGGAAAGCAAGGTCCCATTAATTCAAGCAAAGTAAAGAAATCATGTTCCCACAAATCCATGCCAAGGAAATTTAGAATTTGTTTAGTCATGAAAAACATATTAGAAATCTTTGGGAAAAAAATGATTATATATAAGATATTTATAATTTTTATAAACATAGATAAATTATTTTAATTTAATTTATATATTTTCTTCTTGAATCAATAATGTTGCATATTTAAACGAATTNGCTGAAACAATTACACCTCACAATACTCAGAAAAACCAAAATAAATAAGCAAAGAGCATTGCTATCATCAAAATTAACAAACTATGTAATCAATCCAACAGTTTCTTATTTAAAGGGAATTGAGAAGTTTTTGCCTGAGGTACCTGACATAACGATAACTAATACAAGTTTAAAGAAATTGAATGCAAACATACGGTAATCAAACAATTTCATTGTAAAAACTTTGCTAGGAGCTGCCACGCGTGAGCTAATAAAAAATGTAAGGTATCAGGCATCTATCAAGAATCATCAATCCTTCGGGACGTCTATTATTTTATAGGTTGTCTTAATTGCAATAACCGTTAAAAAATAGAAATAAATATTTTCCTAAGTGAAATAAACTCCTTGTTCTGCTTGTCTAAGAAAACAAACCCGCCATCATGTACCTAATCCTTACAAACCCAAACAAAGTGCTTAAACACTTTTCTCAGAATTCCAGTCAGGAATTTTCACTCATATCGTTTAGAGGATATCATGCCAATTCAAAGGGAGATATTGCATAGCTAAAACTAACCAGGACAAATATGTAGAACATATTTCAGTGCTATGAAACAACAACAACAAAGCCTCAATCCCACTACGTGGGGTCGGCTACATGAATCATTTTTCTCCATTGCATCCAATTTAGTGTCATATTTTCATTTAGTTCTAGTAAATTAAGGTCATTTTTAATACAATAAGCCCAAGTCTTCCTNAAGAGCTTAGGATGCAACAATTACACCTCACAATACTCAGAAAAACCAAAATAAATAAGCAAAGAGCATTGCTATCATCAAAATTAACAACCTATGTAATCAATCCAACAGTTTCTTATTTAAAGGGAATTGAGAAGTTTTGTGCCTGAGGTACCTGACATAACGATAACTAATACAAGTCTAAAGAAATTGAATGCAAACATACGGTAATCAAACAATTTCATTGTAAAAACTTTGCTAGGAGCTGCCACGC
>JXCR01142182.1:86291-96423 GCA_002079205.1 Phalaenopsis hybrid cultivar
TGGTTCTTGTTGAGCTCGGTTTTGGCTTCTGGTTCTTGTTGAGCTCGGTTTTGGCTTGATTTGAAGTCACGGTTTTGGGTTTGAAATGGTTGGATCTTTAATGCTTTATGGGAGTCTGGATTTTGATATTGTTAGGCTCGGTTTTGGGCTTTAAATGGCTCGACTTTGGGCTTTTGTTGGTGCTCGGTTTTTATTTCAGGAGTATGGGACGTTGATTTCTGTGGAAACTTGAGTCTTGACTTTTATTGAGGTGTTAGAGTTCTCTTCCTGGCTTTAAGAGCTCCTGTATTTTAGCCCTGTTGCACCTTGTTTGGCCTTTACTGGGCTTGGATTGGCTCTAAGGTGGGGGCTGTGTTTGCTTGTTTTAGCCTTGTTGAGCTCGGTTTTGGCTTCTGGTTCTTGTTGAGCTCAGCTTTGGCTTTGTTTCTTGTTGGGCTCGGTTTGGCTTTGATTGAGGGCTGTGTTGCTTTGTTAGACCTTTACCCGAGAGGTGGTTGGCTGGCCTTGGTTCCTATTCCTACCCGTGAGACCCATTGGAGTTTCTTGAGCCTGACTCCTCCCCTCCTGTTGAGTTTGAATCACTTGAATGATTATAGATGAATTGAATTTTGTGACTTTGAAAAAAAATTGGTGATGTTGTGTACTCTCCTATGTGTATCAAAACTTGTAGGGATTTAATTCGGGTTCACCTTAGCCGTGAGCCTCACTTGTTGTTTCTTGGGTTTGCCTCAGTTGCGAGCCTCCCCTTTTGGTCCTTACCCGTAAGGCCTATTGTAGGCCATTGGGTGTGATTTGGTTTTCCTTGCTAGGCTTGGATTGGCTTGAGTGTTGTGGATGAAACAAGTTTGCCATCCCAAAAAAAAAATTATGATTATTTTAGTTGTCCTTCTATGTTTATCAGGGAAGCGTTGTAGTAGCTATTGGTGGTTTTTTTGTTTGCCTTAGCCGTGAGCCCCTTTGTGCTCTGGGTTGTTGTAGCCGTGGGCCTTACTTGTGCTTTGATGGCCTCTGGTCGTGGGCTTTTGCAGCTGCTCTTTGCTGTCTTAAACCGTGAGCTTTAACAGTTCTTTTCTGGGCTCTTTGTTGCCTTAACTATAAACCTTGTTATCTTTTGGGTTGCCTTTGGTTGTGGGTCTTGGTAGCCATTCCTTGCTCTAGCCGTGAGCCCCTCCTGTCCCCGTTCCTGGCTTTGGCCGAGAACCTTGTTGGTTGTTTTCTCTTCTCTGCTGACCCTGGTCGTGAGCATCTATGTGGTTTTTTGGGCAAATTTTGTGCTTATTTGAGGTATGAGGTTATCTATTAATTTGAAAGAGCGGAGAATTCCGATTATAGTATAAGTTTGGAATTGTTAACGGTGGTTTCCCCGCGATTTCGAAGTTTTGGGAAATTTAAAAAAAAAAACCTCATTTTGGAAAAGCATTTGATGGACTTGAGCATTCCTGTCTTCGGGATTTGAAAAATCAGCGCGAAGGGATACTTTATATTTGTTAGAAAAGACCTCGGGCCCTACTTTCCCAGGTCTTTTCGATAGGAGTTTTTTTTTAGAACTGATCCAATCTCCTTTTCGTTGTTTTAAATGGATCAGTGTCTCCTCTCTCTCACCCCATTTTTGTTCTTTTTTTTCCTTGCTTCTTGGTTCGGTTTTCGATGCTTATGTCCGATGCATAAGTGTCCGTGTATAGCCTTTTGCTATACGTGAAATCATCAAGCAAAGTCGCAAGTAGTCGTTTTGGAGCGTACGGTGGTGATGATAAAGGCACACCGAAGATAGAGCAGAAAGATATATCCTATAACATCAAGATCCAGACATTTGATGAACAATAGGATATGGTATCCTTCGCCGACATAAGTCTAGCGGAAGTTTGCTCGAACCTCCTCAGGTTGTTGGCAGCCTTATGCCTGGTAGCGTAATCGACTCGTGGACAACAAAAATTTCTAAAAAAAAGATAAGTTTTGATAAACCATTTAAAAAAAAACATAATTTTCAACGAAACAAAATTGATAACTCTTCTTTGCATGTTTAAAATTTGTGTGTATGTCAAAAACATAAAATTTAAAATACGTTTTAAAGTTGGTTGTCCACTTGATGAATACCTGTTTAGGCTGGGAAATAGCCCCCTAAGTGAGGTTCAAGACACCCTTCTAGATAAGTGGCGGGTTTTATACATTCGGGTGACCGAATAGCCTTCGTGGACCCTCGAGAATAAATATGCAGCTGAGTCTAGTCCCATACGAGTGTTTGTGATCCCCCTCATCCGAATTTTCTTTTTGTCTTATTGAAGTTTTGGGACAGGGCACTCGTGTTGCTTTTCTTTTCTTTCGAGATTTCCCCAGGAGTTTTGAGGATTTTCTTTTACTTGAGTTTTTTTTTTATTTTCTCGATTTTTTTCTCACTTTTCCTCAGATTTCCTGGATGACGTTTTCTTCCAGATTTTGTTTTTCCTGTGATGCATTTAAGCTTGTTATACTTAGGGAACATCGGATCTCACGGGCTTACAGGTTTGCTTTACATTTTTCAGTACTTTATTTTCTTGTTTTCTACATGCTACCGCTCTTGTACAGCATGATTATGTCATTTTTGCTTCTATCTGCTACTATACTGAATAGCATGTAATATTACTCTTGTTTCTACTTGCTACTGTTCTCTGTGCATAGCATGTTACATTTATCCTGTTTCTACCTGCTACTGTTCTTCATGTATAGCATGTTATACTGCTCCTGTTTTTGCCTACTCCTCTTCCACGTGCATTCTATTGTTTATTCCTGCGTTGCACACTTTATATTATATAGCTTCAAGCATGTTTCCTTTTTACATTGGATGTTTAGAAGACTACAACTATAAGGCCGTTTGATTTGACACTATAACTAGACACCCTGGAAAACTTAAACTCGTCACGTCGGGGAGCTTGGAGCTAGCGAAGTGGGCAGCACGGCAATCTTCAACAGCAGAACACGTCTTCCTCAGCAAAACTATTCATTTACCTAGGAATTAAACAACAATCTATAAGATTTCGAGGTTGTTCGCTTAGCGCAACATAAATCCTCCACTTTTTTTCTTTAGGCATTCGTATAACTCTGTCGTACGATTTAAGCCCTAACTCGTTCTAGGTTTCGAAGTTGTCGTCCGGTACGACGTAAACCCTCATATCTCCTAGGCAATTTGTGTGACCATGTCACGCAAATATAAGCCCTAATTAAATAAAATTGACAGGATGAAACATTGCAATATTTTCTTCTCAAAACAGGAGCCAAATCATATGATAGACTTGGAAGTCACTGAGGTTCTCCTTAGGATCTGTGGTCTCCCCTAGTTTCTCTTCATTTGAATTCCTCAACCATGTTTCAGATTTGAGTATTTCCCCTTTCACACTTCTTCGTCCGATTTCGTTGAAAAGTCTTATCCTTTTGACTTCTTTGAAGACATTATTCCCTGATTTTTAACGAGAGTTTTTTATAGGTGACTTTGGTCATTTAAGATATAATTAAACTATAGGGGTTTGCCCTTATAGGAAGCTTTTCTGAACCCAACATAAAATAAACTCTATTTAATTCTTTGTATTAAATAGGAGAACTTGTCGGCAAATAAAACGGTTTCGCAGACCAAACGGATGTCAATCTTTCTTAGTTTTTGTTGATCGAGTTTCATCCTCAAGTCTTGTGTTTATCCCTCGGGATAGATACAAGATTTGAGGTAGAGCGCTCTTTTCATGTAAATTCGAAAAATATGAGGTCAGTTTGATTTCATGGGTTTGAGGTAGAGTGCTCTTTCATTTAAACTGTGAAAAATATGAGGTCAGTTTGATTTCATATCTTCTAAAAACTATATATATATATATATATATGCGTAAATTAAAACGTCCTTCCGAAGCGGGCGACGGGATTTCGATTCTGGCGACCGACAGCTTCTTACGGGCANGATGAATTATTCTATATAACTAATAAACAACTAATCTAACTCTATTTGAAGAATGGTTTTTCCACGTCCTGCACAACACCTTTAAACAAGCATTGATTGTATAGAAACTGTTAAAATATTGCCTCTTCATCTCAAAGGTTCCTTTAAATTTCATTCATCTTTGCTCCAAAGTTTGTCGTCAAATTTGATAGCTTCCCTTGATCGGGCATTTAAAAGAGAGCTGTGATTCGGTCTTTTCCTATGGTCGTCTTGATCTTTGTCTCCATGGCATCTACTCTGATGCCGCAAGGCACCAACAGGCTCCGCTCAATGCAGTTTTTCATTGGAATAGAATAAGAAAAAGTGAAAAAGAAATGGCAAGGAGTTGAGAGTTCAGAACCAACAAGAAAACTTCAAAGTTAAAACTGCTATCTACTGCTCTTCTTTACTGCTACTACCTGGTGGAATCTTACTGGGGGATCAAGTTTTAATATTTAGGTCACCGGATGGGTACTAAAGAAATAAGCCTAGACTGCAGTTTATGGATTAAATAAACATTTTATATATTATATAACGATTAACATAGCTGATTTTGGGACTAAAATTTTGAATGTGTTCATAATCCCTCTAAAACTAAGCTCGAAGTAAAGCATTTAACACTCTTAAAAAAATCTTCATATTCATTAAAATGGATTTCTAAAAGGTCGGCTTTCAGATTTCCAGAATTCATATGGTAATCTAGGACCTCAAAGCAACGTTTTAAAAAGAATACACTGGCTACAAACTAAATCAAATTACAGTAGTAATAAAACATTCACAAGAAAATACATTTAATTGCACGGAGTGAAGCCGGAGCTGAGTTCACGACATCGCGGATCCACGGGCGAGTGTTGACCTCATTTTTAGTGAGGTCTAGTCTTTCTCTTAGGATTTAGGATCTAGCATTAGGGGTCTCCCTTTGACCATCTTAGAACCTCAGAAATGGCACCCGCCTCGTTTTAGAAGTTTGACCTACTTCTGTCCCCTTTTGGAGTTTCGCGTGTGTGGTATCGACTTCTAGCACTTAGAAGAGTGAAACCAACATGAGGAAACTCAAACGGGATCCCTATAGAACCTTTTTGAGCCTTAGAGTGACCTTCTGCACAATTCGCACTCTCGCGCGCACAAAATCTCGCAATTCGAAGAGTCGACACGTCCAATCTCCAAGATTCATATCGCTTGCACTGTTACCTATCGAATGCTCGAGTTAATCTTTGAAGCGATCGATCGTGGGTCGAAATTTTGTGGAATTTGAATTTTGACGCGTTTTTTACCCGATTGTCGACGACGTCGTCCGAGCAACCCCGGATGACAGAACGGACTGCATCGACGCGTCCGGAACGTCGATTTTGCCCAGGGAGGACACTCATTTTATCACATCGCCGCGCGCGAGTAAATCATATTTAATTTAATATATATATATATATATATANAGAGTGAAGCCGGAGCTGAGTCCACGACTTCGCGGATCCACGGGCGAGACATCCACAGCAATTTCCCGCATACACGGGAACAAAGATGGGATTCGATCCCAGTAGCCCCAAAGCGGCTCGCGCTAGAGATTGTCACTAGGCCTGTTATTAGAAGTCTACTTAGAGATATTTTCTATTATGAAACTATTTATAAATTTTATTTTTTATNTACACGGGAACAAACATGGGATTCGATCCCAGTAGCCCTAAAGCGGCTCGCGCTAGAGATTGTCACTAGGCCTGTTATTAGAAGTTTACTTAGGGATATTTTCTATTATGAAACTATTTATAAATTTTATTTCTTATTTTGGGGACCAAGCTTTATTTTGGTGTATTTTAGAGATTGAATTCTCTGATTTTTATCTAAAGAATGTTGTATCCTCTTCCTTTTGTAAGTGGCATGTCTGTAGCTTGTTTGAGAACAGATGATGGAACTTCCTCATCGTTTCTCTATTCGACCCACTGTTTTCCAGCAAGACGGTCGTCAAATAACCCATATCCCCTTCCAAACATCATCAATCTCACATATTATCATTCTCTTGCTAATCNATTCCTCATTGTTTCTCTGTTCGACCCACTGTTTTCCAGCAAGACGATCGTCAAATAACCAATATCCCCTTCCAAACATCATCAATCTCACATATTATCATTCTCTTGCTAATCCACAACTACCTCCCCACTAGATCTGTTTCCTAAACCACTTCTAAGAGCCCTAGAACAATGTCATTTGATATCAAAACCAGGCAAACCCTAAAATTTTAATGATTTATCTTCCACAATATGAAAAAAAAAGTCACATACATACATAACAGCTCAACTAAAAATTACCCTCAAATCCTACACCTAACCCTAACCCTTAAACACCATTTCATTTGCAATCAAAACATTAATTGGAAGAATGGGACATCATACCTTCAAAAAGAAACCCTCAAAGAGGTGTTTAAAGGCCTGTTATGGAGGACATGCATCAAGAAATCTTTCAACTAGATCAAACATTTGTTGTCATTAAGATGAGATAACCCAAAGAGGTAGCCCATAACCACAAAAAGTGACTCGTTAGATCGAGGGAATATTAATCCTTCAGCCAAAAAGTATCTGAGGATAAGCCTGGATTTTGAAATGAAGACTAACTTGTTAGATTTTTGACAAATGTTTGGATCCTGAGGAATAACATTGCATTGTTGGGTCCAAAGCCCTGGAAGCGAAAAGTTGAGAATTGTGATAGGTAGTAGATAGTCAGCGTAAAATTTTTATAGAAAAAATTATGACATGAATCTTTTAAATCATTGTATAAATGCTAGGGCGTCCCTTGAAAATGACATATTCTATGGCCTAAATACAGTAAAAAATTGTGTAAGTGTCACTACAACGTCCAGGTGTAGTGTTACATAAGTAAGGATTCTTACATTATGAACGGATACGAGCAAAGAAGTTAGTCCATGAAACTAATATTATGATTAGGTCTTGAATATAGATACTCTCACGGGTAAATTAATAGAATTAGTAGATATTATAGCTCATAGAAAGATAAATATCTTATGCATTCAAGAAACTAAGTCGAGGGGTGAAATGTTAGAGGTTTTTTTTGCCTCCTCCCCTAGAAAAAAACATAAGAAGATTGATACTTTAAGCTTTCAACTTTGGTATTAAAGTAGGAGTCGTATTAGAAATGGTGTAAATGTAATTAAAGATAAGAACTTAAAAAATAATGTTGTAAAAATTAATATAATCGGAGAAATAATTATAGTCCTAAAAATTATTGTTGATATTAAGATTCTTAATGTTATAAGTATTTATGCTCCTCAAGTAGATTTAGACATATGTTCAAAAAAAAAATTTGGAATGGCCTATAAGAATTAATATGAATGATACCTCTTAAAACATTTTTTTTTTAATGGAGGAGATTTAAATGGATGTGATGGTATGGTAGAAAACATTATAAATATTAATTATGACTACGGTTTTCGAGTGATTAATGAAGAAATGTAGAATAATGTTGGACTTTATTTTAGCTTATCAAATTGTTATTGCTAATAATTTATTTAAGAAAATATATGAGCATATTATTACTTATAAGAATAAATCTAATAAAACACAAATTGATTATTTTTTTATGAGAAAAAATATCGCCAAGAATGTAAATATTGTAGAATCATTCCAAATAAAAAATTTAAGTACTCAATATAAATTATTAGTATTAGATTTTAAGACGAAGAGTTGAAAGATNAAAAATTTTAATGATTTATCTTCCACAATATGAAAAAAAAAGTCACATAACATACATAACAGCTCAACTAAAAATTACCCTCACATCCTACACCTAACCCTTAAACACCATTTCATTTGCAATCAAAACATTAATTGGAAGAATGAGACATCATAACTTCAAAAAGAAACCCTCAAAGAGGTGTTTAAAGGCCTGTTTTGGAGGACATGCATCAAGAAATCTTTCAACTAGATCAAATATTTGTTGTCATTAAGATGAGATAACCCAAAGAGGTAGCCCATAACCACAAAAAGTGACTCGTTAGATCGAGGGAATATTAATACTTTAGCAGAAAGTTTCTGAGGAGAAGCCTGGATTTTGAAATGAAGACTAACTTGTTGGATTTTTTACAAATGTTTGGATCCTGAGGAATAACATTGCATTGTTGGGTCCAAAGCCCTAGAAGCAAAAAGTTGAGAATTGTGATAGGTAGTAGATAGTCAGCGTAAATTTTTTATAGAAAAAATTATGACATGTATCTTTTAAATCATTGTATAAATGCTAGGGCGTCCCCTGAAAATGATATATTCTATGGCCTAAATACAGTAAAAAATTGTGTAAGTGTCACTACAACGTCCGAGTGTAGTGTTAAGTAACTAAGGGTTCTTACATTATGAATGGATACGAGCAAAGAAGTTAGTCCATTAAACTAATATTATGATTAGGTCGTGAATATAGATACTCTCACGGGTAAATTAATAGAATTAGTAGATATTATAGCTCATAGAAAGATAAATATCTTATGCATTCAAGAAACTAAGTCGAGGGGTGAAATGTTAAGAGGTTTTTTTTTGCCTCCTCCCCAAGAAAAAAAACATAAGAAGATTGATACTTTAAGCTTTCAACTTTGGTATTAAAGTAGGAGTCGCATTAGACATGGTGTAAATGTAATTATAGATAAGAACTTAAAAAATAATGTTGTAAAAATTAATATAATCGGATAAATAATTATAGTCCTAAAAATTATTGTTGATATTAAGATTCTTAATGTTATAAGTATTTATGCTCCTCAAGTAAATTTAGACATATGTTCAAAAAAAAAAATTTGGAATGGCCTATAAGAATTAATATGAATGATACCTCTTAAAGAAATTTTTTTTTAATGGAGGAGATTTAAATGGATGTGATGGTATAGTAGGAAACATTATAAATATTAATTATGACTACGGTTTTCGAGTGATTAATGAAGAAATGTAGAATAATGTTGGATTTTATTTTAGCTAATCAAATTGTTATTGCTAATAATTTATTTAAGAAAATAGATGAGCATATTATTACGTATAAGAATAAATCTAATAAAACACAAATTGATTATTTTTTTATGAGAAAAAATATCGCCGAGAATGTAAATATTGTAGAATTATTCCAAATAAAAAATTTAAGTACTCAATATAAATTATTAGTATTAGATTTTAAGACGAAGAGTTGAAAGATAAAAAATACAATGAAGCATTGTCATAGAATTAGATGAGTGGACTTAAAAGACACATAAAATAACAGTAAAACACTGACGTAATCAGCGCCACCCACTGTCGTCGCCTAGCACTAATTGTTGCCATCGAAGCAGCTGGTCATTAGTGTCAATTGTTGGCCACCACTGTCAGTGTCAATCATTGTCTAATGTCGCCCGCCGCCCGCCTCCCGCCAATAATACCTTATATGTTTTGAAGTACATTATTTCAATCTATTTCAAACAAAACAAAAAAAAAATCTTAAGTTTTTTTTACAGTGAACCAAACAACTCTAAAGCATTTCAAATGCATTATTTTTGCATTACATTCATTTTACATTGCATTACTTTTTTAGCAAACCAAACAGCCCCATAATCTTCAAATTTCAAATTACAATAATCAATTTCACGTATCATTAAATTGTATATCATACACACAAATAATNCACTAAATCCCTAAACTCACGCACCCGAGCTCTGCCTCCTTTCCCGCTCCCGTTCGCGTGTCTAGCCCTTTCCCTTTCTCGGTCTCAAGCCAATCGAGCTCCTCCTCCACGCGAGAGAAAGTTGACTTCTTATTCGTCCTTGCCCGACACTCTCTGCCCNTTTTCACTTATTTTCATTTAGCATGAAATATTTGAGAGGTTATTTGGCCTTTCACGAATGCTAGGTAGTTCATTCTACTGCTTTATGCATGTTTGGGAGGCTCGGTTTTGGCTTCCTGTGGCTTTCCCTGGCTTGAAATGTATGCTATGAAAAAATTCTATTTAATGTGGAAAGTGTTGTAGCTTGTTCCGAGGGCTTGGTTTAGCTCCTCGTGAAGTTCCTCTCCTGTTCAAATATTTGTTGGAATAATTTCATGCTTGGGACATTTAGATATGCAGGTGGTTTATTAGCTTTGGATGACTCGATTACATCAATGCTTGGGCTTGTTTTAATCTTGTTGAGCTCTGACTTTGGCTTTTGGTTTTTGTTGAGCTCGGTTTTGGCTTTTGGTTCTTGTTGAGCTC
>JXCR01142182.1:98757-115868 GCA_002079205.1 Phalaenopsis hybrid cultivar
GGATCCTCATAAGTTGATATTGCAAAAAGACAATAGTGCAACCAAATATCCACAGAGTAGGTGACAGCCAAAATGGCTCGCTCATATACCTCCAAAACCTTGTTAGCACTGTCTAGACGAGCCTCGTGGTCAGCATACTTCTTCCAGTAGCCAAAACACAAGGGAAACTCGGCCAAGAAAGCGTCATAAAGTTTGCGAATCTTTAAGATGTTAGTCTGGAAAAGAAAAAAAATACTTCATATCAGACTCATAACTTTTTTTAAATATGAGAGAAAACAATGCCATTTCTATAGCAAAGTTAAAACGACAAGTTCCCAATTACCAAATATCAACCCACCCACCATCCCATCCCATCCCATCCCCGCCCAACTTTTGAACATCACACAGTCGANAAGAGCAAACAATGCTATTTCTATAGCAAAGTTAAAACGATAAGCTCCCAACTACCAAATATCAACCCACCCACCATCCCATCCCATCCCCGCCCAACTTTTGAACATCACACAGTCGAAAACTAATATCAACAACAACTCAAAAGCTATACTTCATAGAAACTCCAGTTTATTTAGGAATAAATAATACAAATTATTGCAGCACAAAACCAGATTTTCTTGTCCCCTTCGTAAATTAGAAGAAATATAAAAGTTATCACTCTAATGACTTTACTACCAATTATTAAGTAGCTAGATCCCTCTAAATTCCCTCCTACAAGTGAAATTTTTTTGTTGAAACAATAAATAAAATAATAATAACAAAAAATTACAAGTATCCAACACAACATAATCTCAATGGCATATGACTTTAGCGTTCAAAAAACCAAGTTCACCGGATCTAACATAGACTGCAGACAAAAAGATGGGGTTTAAGAAAAAAGCTGTTCAATGCTTGCAATGAATATCCAAGTCGACAATCTTAGAAACAAGCAATTTTCACAAAAAGAGAGTGAGAAAAAAATATCATTTAATTTAATGTGTCATACATTAAAGTTACGGGGGAGAGTAATTGAATATAGGTTACAACATTATATAAAAATTTCTCAATATCAGTTTGAATTCATGCCAGGCAAGTCTATCACGGAAACCATATATTTAGTGAGAAAAAAATATCATTTAATTTAATGTGTCATTCATTAAAGTTACGGGGAAGAGTAATTGAATATTGGTTACAACATTAAATAAAAATTTCTCAATATCAGTTTGGATTCATGTCAGGCAAGTCTATCACGGAAACCATATATTTATTGAGATTTGATGGAGAAGTACAGAAATAGCAGAGAGAGCATAGAGGATCAACATATGATTTTTGTTGAATTAGAAAATTCTTATGATAAAGTTACAAGAGGAATACTTTGGAAAGTTCTTAAAAAAATGTATTGATATTGCTTATATTCAAGTCATTAAAGATATGTGTTAGGTGTTATAGCTCGAACATAAGGAGAATTAATATTGCTTATATTATAGGTGTTATAGCTCGAACATAAGGAGCATTGACCGAGTACTTGTTTTATTTCAGTTAGATTACATCAAGTATCGACTTTAAGCTCATATCTTTTTCACTTTAGTTATGGATGTTCTTACTGGAAATGTACAGGAGGATGTATCTTAGTGTATAATTTTTGTTGATGATATCCTTTTTGTGGATCCGACTAGAGAGAATTGAGAAAAAAATTAGAATTATGAAGGTCAATTTTAGAGTCTAAAAGCTTTTATTTGAGTAAATTAGTTGCAGTAGATCTAGTGGAGGGGTTATAATTATAGGTGATCAAGTCACTAAAAGGAGTGAACGTATTAAAAATCTCGGGTCTATTGTTCAAAGTGAAGGTGGTATAGATGGGGAATTATCAGTAGAACTCAAGTTGGATGGTTGAAGTGGAGGAATGCATCGGGCATATTGTGTGATAGAAAAGTACTGCTTAGATTTAAAAGAAAAATTTATAAGATGGTGATGACATCTGCAATGCTTTATGGCACAAAATGTTGGCCTATAAGAAAGAAGCATAAAATTAAGTTAAGCCTCCTTAAGACGAGCATGCTCATGTGGATGAGTGGCTTTACATTTAAGAGACAAAATGTGAAACAAATATATCCATGAAAGAGTTGAAGTAGCTTCAGTGGCAACAAAAATTATAGAGAATTGTCTCAAATGGTTTGGTCACATTAAACGTCGATCATTTAATGACCCAATTGGGAGAATAGATGTTTTAAATTTAACATATGTTAAGAAAGCTAGAGGTAGACATAAAATTAGCATATTGTATAAAAAGTTATCTTAATTTTATTAGAAATAAATTAAAATATGACACTCAATAGGACACAATGAAGAAAAAGAATTCTCGTAGCCGACCCCACTTAGTGAGATAAAGGTGGTGGTAGTTGTTGTTGTATGTAAAATAAGACTACACTTCTGGAAAAAAAATGAAGCAATGTAATGCCTCTAGGCTTTGTTAATTGCATTATGCAGATTGTTGGAGAAGAGTAAATATGATAGTGCATCATGTTATTCATAAACAGATTTGATATATATTTAATCATATTTCTTGAAGAAAGTTGATTTGTGTTAAAATTTGAAGGTCACAACTTTTTTATTCATATTTAGTTGATCTTGTAAAACCTGAAGATTTTTTTTAAACTACATATTTTATAAAAAAGGTCATTGAGAGAAATTTTTAAATAAAATTTTAAAAAATTTTAAGCTTGATGCGTGCTAGAAAATTCGCGGAAGTAGAGCAATGAATTATCGTTTTAGCGTTGTACGAGAATTTAACCCACACTCAGTAAAAGAAAATAACCAATAATGACACAAGGAATTTTTACGTGGAAAAATACATCAAGGGAAAAAACCCACGGGATCTGACCCAGTTATAAGAATCCACTATAGATTGATGATTACAGAAACTTCTTTGTTTCATAGACGGGAAAGAGTTACTAGAGTTTCTAAGTTATAGCATCGACTGACGGCTTCCGGTCAGTGGTGGTCGACGGTGATTAGTAGTGATCAATGATAGTCAGCGGCGGTCGACAACAGTCAGTGGTGGTTGACGGTAATAGTAGTGCTCGACGACAATTGGTGGTTATAGACGGCAGTAGACAGTAGTCGAAGGCGATCAGCGAGTGTCGACGACAGTCGGCAGTGGTCGACAGCGATTGGGAGGTGTTGACAACAATTGACGATTGTCGACGATGGTCGACGACGGTCAACAGTGGTCGACGACAGTTGACGGCGATCGATGATGACAGAGAGGGTGTTGGATTTCAGCTACTTCTCAATGCTTCAAGTTCTCTCTCAAGCTTCAAGTCTCCCCTCATGAGTGGGGTGGAACACTATGTATAATGTTCTATGTGCAATTAATGCAAGAATATTAACCAGTTTGATCGGACGGCTCAAAGAGCTTCCTTCAATCAAAGGGCGTTTGATGGACATTTTGGTGTCTTAAATATGTCGGAATTGAGTAATCTTGGGCTCGTTGGATTCATCTTGTCGAAACGCTCGATTCAACTATAGGCTTGCTAGATTAGGCATTCGTTAAACCTTCTAAATATGTCTGAAAATCTTCCAAGGGTGGTTAATGACTTGATCTAAGTTTGATTTGACTCAGATTGAACCAATTTTGATATCATTCGGTCTATCTTGTCGAGTTGGTTAGTTTGACTATAAGTTTACTGAAATCGAAGCTCTGAATGAATTTTTATCAAGATTTGAACACTCATTGCTCAAAAAATTATCTTGAGATTCATGTCATGCCTCGAAATTTGTGTCGAATGATAGACATTTGTTGAAGATGTATTTTTAAAAAATTATTTCGATGGACACTTTTATGTCATATCAGAGTAGTGTCCGTGTTCTATATTGCACGACTCCTTAATTAAAAGTGTTTGTGCATCATAATATATAAGGTTTTCATTTAATTCATTTTATTTCCTCCACACCTTTTCAACTTTCCCATGTTTAAGTTTTTGGTACTTCCTCCCATTCCGCGTAATTCTTTTTGTCATTTCCTATCAACCTTCTGTTCGAGCACCTCCATGATAGGCAGTCCTAAAAGGATAAGAAAATTGATACAAGAAAGTGGAATGCCCCTAGAATTTTTTCAAAACAAGTTTTCTGAAATAGCAGTTCTCTTTTATACGGCCAAGGTTAACAAAAGTCAATTCCATATATAGTGTACTTAAAGAGCGCTCAGAAACAACCCTTACATGTAAAAGATAATTNATAATAGTAATTAGACTACATATTGAACTTTGGTGTAATCTTACTGTTTAGAAACTCTGTGATCACTCTATAGCTACTTCATATGCTAACTAGTACTAAATCATGCATATTTTAATAGCATAAGTATACATTAACAGATCTTTCTTCTTAAAGCTNACTATAGCTACTTCATATGCTAACTAGTACTAAATCATGCATATTTTAATAGCATAAGTATATATTAACAGATCTTTCTTCTTAAAGCTTACCAAATCAATTATCAAAGTACTTCATCATATGGATTTCAAAGACCAATAAAAAATGAAGATCCTTCGGCTGCTTTCATACTTTTCTATTACTTGTATTAGCACAAAAAATACCACTACAATAGATCTTCTTACAATAAAACAATTGATTCAACACAAATAGTTTATCTAAGTATGTTTTGTTGCCCACTTCTAGGACGTTCTTGAAGGATTAATTAAGCTAGATTTCCCCTATAATTTATGTAATCCAAAATTGCTCACTTATTTTANCACCACTACAATAGATCTTCTTAAAATAAAAAAATTGATTCAACACAAATAGTTTATCTAAGTATGTTTTGTTGCCCACTTCTAGTACGTTCTTGAAGGATTAATTAAGCTAGATTTCCCCTATAATTTATGTAATCCAAAATTGCTCACTTATTTTAAATATTATTATCAAAATACTACCATCCAAACATTTGGCATCACCGTGCAGTGAAAAATTTTATTAAAGAGAGATTTGCCATCCAAACCCATGACAACACTAATATGTATGAGAAAATAAGTCCCAAACATAGCAAGATCAACTCAATTATCAACAAGAGGAGCACTAACAGGCTCCACACAGACATTGATATGGATCGTAATGATTCTGCTACTCCATAACTGTGAACATTGCCACCCATAATACCACATCAATGCTCCCAGTCACCATTGACGGTCCAAATCACTATGGTTTAATAAGCATACTTTTTGAATATTAACTTTTCTGCTGGAATGATCTCTCTGAACATTAGAAAATCAATAAACCAAAAACAAGGCACAATAACACCCATGATAAGCAAAAAAGGTCTTATTATTATCAAATCAAATCATTATCAACAAGTAAATACTCTACCAAATGGAGTTTAATGAATGTTACATGACTTATGAAATTCCAATTTCATCATAGTTAAACCATAATATGTAAGCTGCATTCTATATTAAAAAGTGCATGGCGAACAGAACACCCCATGTTTATGGAAAAAAAAGAGTAAAACCTTCACAAAGACTTGGGTAGCCCGTGCCAGAGCATTGATAGCAAGTTCCATGCTTCCACTAGCTTCCATGCATAACACATAGCGGATCCAGTATTCAGGATAGTTGGCACATGCAATCAAACATCTTTCATATAACTTGACAACCTGAAACAAAATGAAAAACATTATATAAAGAGAAGTTTAAGAACACAGAAAATAACTAACAATTAAACTGAAAGTTAGAAGAATTTTTCATGGTTCAACTGAGGTTTGCACAAGCAGTACTCTGTCCGCCGATCAGAGAAGCCCCTCAATATGAAAAGGAGGGACCCTCCTTTCCAAATGATAAGATGGTTAAGTGGTTGAGCAATTATCAAACACCTGCATGTATGAGATTTGAATTTCAAAAAATGGATATTTTACTGTGTAACACCCAGAATGTCCAGTGACTAATGAGGGTTAAAATACTTAGCCTCACAGAAACCACATAGTATGTCGATGTGCTTTATCCTCAGTTCAATATCCCACTATAATAGGTAGCTTCATCGAACACACTAACCACTAAACCAATATAATAAGCCACTGTAGTTCAAAGGTTTAAAGCCTTTCCAAGAAAGCTGCAAAGATTTTGATCCACAAAGTGAATATATATTAAAGCAACTGATAAATGTACCTTGTTAAAATCATCTCCCCTCTCAGTAAAATCCAGATAGTTGTGCCAGTTCTCAAGCTCTGGATCGTCAAGAGGTCTGACATGGAAGTATGGCCTTCTAATAGCTGTTTCAAAACCAATGATCTTAGAATCGAACTCCTTAGCTTTACTATACATTTCTTCCCTAATTGCAAGATATTTCTCCAACTCCTCCACTTCCGTTAAGCTTGCACTTATGGCTTTAGAAGATTGCTCAACACCATCAGGACAAACCTCACCCTCAACACCATGACCATCAAATTCCACGGAAGAAGACAATAAGGCAGCTTCTTCAGCAGTCCGTATTTCAGATAAAGGTCGACTGGCAGCCAAGTGCTTAAAACTGAAAAGTAATAACATAACAAAACTAAATAAGCAGCAAACTTTAAAAAAAAAATACACAAATTATTTATGTATATCAAAACTTGTACAACGATACAGAGAGAATGTAAAATGAATGTAGCTGATCGCATTGTTTGAGTGTAACAGAAAAGAAGCATCATAAAGCACATTGAATCAACTACAATTTAATCATGCACATGCTGGAATGCATCTATTGAGAATTGCAGGACATTACTAGCAAACAATCCAAAAGAGCATTCCCATGAAGGAATAAAATAATTCAAAATAAGAGAATATATATGCATTGTATCACATGATCAGCTTGAAGGTAGACTAGGAAGGAAAAAAGGGATAAGCACATAGACGGAATGTCTACTACCAGTTGAAATAGCGATCCAGTTGCTGTAAAGGATTCTCAAGAATTCTAGTATAAATCATGGCTACATTGCTCCACGCTTGTTGTGATTCTTCGTATCTAATATACTCATCCCACAGTGGGTACGAAAGATAGTCAGTTCCAACATAAGCCAATCCCCTTTCAAACAACCTGGAATAACATGAACAGAATAACAAAAAGTTCAAATTATTCAAGTCTCGTGACAGGCACAAACATATAAATAAAACATAAAGCACTCAAAATGGGAGCATGAAAATACAAATGTAACAGTACAACATATGACCAATCTTAAGTTACACACGAACACACTGCATTTACCTTCCTGAAATGCCATACCATGTTCTTCTAACCGAGGAGAGAATGAGGTAAAATATGACCCCTCATAAAGCAAGACCTCTCCAGCAGCATTTTGGATATTGGTTCACCCATGGTAGCATCAAGAGTATCATACTAAACGTAATCGTGTACTACCAGATTACTAATAAGACCTTCTCAACGAGAGAAAAAGAGGCAATAAAGCCACATTATGCTGATAAATACTTGTCAAAAAAATGAAATGTATTGAGCAGATCGAAACCAAGAGTTTAGAACATTAAGTTTTACAAGGTGCAATCCCAACAAACCTTTCTTCCAAATATGATTGTATGGCTGCCTCACGAATATCAAAACTATGTTAGAAGAACAAGAATGCACAGGAAACCATCGTAGAAAGAGCAAAAAAATCATAGCTTATCACCAAAAATTTTATAAACACTTTTAAAATACCTTCGAATGATGTCTGGATCCTCATAAGTTGATATTGCAAAAAGACAATAGTGCAACCAAATATCCACAGAGTAGGTGACAGCCAAAATGGCTCGCTCATATACCTCCAAAACCTTGTTAGCACTGTCTAGACGAGCCTCGTGGTCAGCATACTTCTTCCAGTAGCCAAAACACAAGGGAAACTCGGCCAAGAAAGCGTCATAAAGTTTGCGAATCTTTAAGATGTTAGTCTGGAAAAGAAAAAAAATACTTCATATCAGACTCATAACTTTTTTTAAATATAAGAGCAAACAATGCTATTTCTATAGCAAAGTTAAAACGATAAGCTCCCAACTACCAAATATCAACCCACCCACCATCCCATCCCATCCCCGCCCAACTTTTGAACATCACACAGTCGAAAACTAATATCAACAACAACTCAAAAGCTATACTTCATAGAAACTCCAGTTTATTTAGGAATAAATAATACAAATTATTGCAGCACAAAACCAGATTTTCTTGTCCCCTTCGTAAATTAGAAGAAATATAAAAGTTATCACTCTAATGACTTTACTACCAATTATTAAGTAGCTAGATCCCTCTAAATTCCCTCCTACAAGTGAAATTTTTTTGTTGAAACAATAAATAAAATAATAATAACAAAAAATTATAAGTATCCAACACAACATAATCTCAATGGCATAAGACTTTAGCGTTCAAAAAACCAAGTTCACCGGATCTAACATAGACTGCAGACCAAAAGATGGGGGTTAAGAAAAAAGCTGTTCAATGCTTGCAATGAATATCCATGTTGACAATCTTAGAAACAAGCAATTTTCACAAAAAGAGAGTGAGAAAAAAATATCATTTAATTTAATGTGTCATACATTAAAGTTACGGGGGAGAGTAATTGAATATAGGTTACAACATTATATAAAAATTTCTCAATATCAGTTTGAATTCATGCCAGGCAAGTCTATCACGGAAACCATACATTTAGTGAGAAAAAAATATCATTTAATTTAATGTGTCATTCATTAAAGTTACGGGGGAGAGTAATTGAATATAGGTTACAACATTATATAAAAATTTCTCAATATCAGTTTGGATTCATGTCAGGCAAGTCTATCACGGAAACCATATATTTACTGAAATTTGATGGAGAAGTACAGAAAGAGCAGAGAGAGCATAGAGGATCAACATATGATTTTTTTCGAATTAGAAAATTCTTATGATAAAGTTACAAGAGGAATACTTCGGAAAGTTCTTAAAAAAATGTATTGATATTACTTATATTCAAGTCATTAAAGATATGTGTTAGGTGTTATAGCTCGAACATAAGAAGAATTAATATTGCTTATATTATAGGTGTTATAGCTCGAACATAAGGAGCATTGACCGAGTACTTGTTTTATTTCAGTTAGATTACATCAAGTATCAACTTTAAGCTCATATCTTTTTTACTTTAGTTATGGATGTTCTTACTGGAAATGTGCAAGAGGATGTATCTTGGTGTATAATTTTTCTTGATGATATCCTTTTTGTGGATCCGACTAGAGAGAGTTGAGAAAAAAATTAGAATTATGAAGGTCAACTTTAGAGTCTAAAAGCTTTTATTTGAGTAAAGTAGTTGTAGTAGATCTAGTGGAGGGGTTATAATTATAGGTGATCAAGTCACTAAAAGGAGTGAACGTATTAAAAATCTCGGGTCTATTGTTCAAAGTGAAGGTGGTATAGATGGGGAATTATCAGTAGAACTCAAGTTGGATGGTTGAAGTGGAGGAATGCATCGGGCATATTGTGTGATAGAAAAGTACTGCTTAGATTTAAAAGAAAATTTTATAAGATGGTGATGACATCTGCAATGCTTTATGGCACAAAATGTTGGCCTATAAAAAAGAAGCATAAAATAAAGTTAAGCCACCTTAAGACGAGCACGCTCATGTGGATGAGTGGCTTTACATTTAAGAGACAAAATGTAAAACAAATACATCCATGAAAGAATTGAAGTAGCTTCAGTGGCAACAAAAATTATAGAGAATTGTCTCAAATGGTTTGGTCACATTAAACGTCGACCATTTAATGACCCAATTAGGAGAATAGATGTTTTAGATTTAACATATGTTAAGAAAGGTAGAGGTAGACATAAAATTAGCATATTGCATAAAAAGTTATCTTAATTTTATTAGAAATAAATTAAAATATGGCACTCAATAGGACACAATGAAGAAAAAGGATTCTCGTAGCCGACCCCACTTAGTGAGATAAAGGTGGTGGTAGTTGTTGTTGTATGTAAAATAAGACTACACTTCTGGAAAAAAAATGAAGCAATGTAATGCCTCTAGGCTTTGTTAATTGCATTATGCAGATTGTTGGAGAAGAGTAAAAATGATAGTGCATCATGTTATTCATAAACAGATTTGATATATATTTAATCATATTTCTTAAAGAAAGTTGATTTGTGTTAAAATTTGAAGGTCACAATTTTTTTATTCATATTTAGTTGATCTTGTAAAACCTGAAGATTTTTTTTAAACTACATATTTTATAAAAAAAGGTCATTGAGAGAAATCTTTAAATAAAATTTTAAAAAATTTTAAGCTTGATGCGCGCTAGAAAATTCGCGGAAGTAGAGCAATAAATTATCGTCTAGCGTTGTACAAGAATTTAACCCACACTCAGTAAAAGAAAATAACCAATAATGACACTAGGAATTTTTAAGTGGAAAAATACATCAAAGGAAAAAAACCACGGGGTCTGACCCAGTTGTAAGAATCCACTATAGATTGATGATTACAGAAACATTTTTGTTTCATAGACAGGAAAGAGTTACTAGAGTTTCTAAGTTATAGCATCGACTGACGGCTTCCGGTCAGTGGTGGTCGACGGTGATTAGTAGTGATCAATGATGGTCAGCGGTGGTCGACAACAGTCAGTGGTGGTTGACAGTAACAGTAGTGCTCGACGACAATTGGCGGTTATAGACGGCAGTAGACAGTAGTCGACGGCGATCAGCGAGTGTCGACAACAATCGGTGGTGGTCGACGGCGATCAGCGAGTGTCGACAACAATCGGTGGTGTTCACAACAATTGGCGATTGTCGACGACGGTCAACAGTGGTCAACGACAGTTGACGGCGATCGATGATGACAGAGAGGGTGTTGGACTTCAGCTACTTCTCAATGCTTCAAGTTCTCTCTCAAGCTTCAAGTCTCCCCTCATGAATGGGGTGGAACACTATGTATAGTGTTCTATGTGCAATTAATGCAGGAATATTAACCAGTTTGATCGGACGGCCCAGAGAGCTTCCTTCAATCAAACGGCGTTTGATGGACATTTTGGTGTCTTAAAGATGTCGAAATTGAGCAATCTTAGGCTCGTTGGATTCATTTTGTCGAGACGCTCGATTCAACTATAGGCTTGCTAGATTAGGCATTCATTAAACCTTCTAAATATGTCTGAAAATCTTCCAAGGGTGGTTAATGACTTGATCTAAGTTTGATTTGACTCAGATTAGACCAATTTTGATATCATTCAGTCTATCTTGTCGAGCTGGTCAGTTTGACTATAAGTTTACTGAAATCGAAACTCTGAATGAATTTTTATCAAGATTTGAACACTCATTGCTCAAAAAATTATCTCGAGATTCATGTCATGCCTCAAAATTTGTGTCGAATGATAGACATTTGTTGAAGATGTATTTTTAAAAAATTATTTAGATGGACACTTTTATGTCATATCATAGTCGTGTCCGTGTTCCATATTGCACGGCTCCTTAATTAAAAGTGTTTGTGCGTCATAATATATAAGGTTTTCATTTAATTCATTTTATTTCCTCCACACCTTTTCAACTTTCCCATGTTTAAGTTTTTGATACTTCCTCCCATTCCGCGTATTTCTTCTTGCCATTTCCAATCAACCTTCTATTCGAGCACCTCCATGATAGGCAGCCCTAAAAGGATAAGAAAATTGATACAAGAAAGTGGAATGCCCCTAGAATTTTTTCAAAACCAGTTTTCTGAAATAGCAGTTCTTTTTTATACGGCCAAGGCCAACAAAAGTCAATTCCATATATAGTGTACTTAAAGAGCGCTCAGAAACAACCCTTACATGTAAAAGATAATTATGCATCAGACCATGCAAACAAAATGAATTCTAAAATAATGCCAAATATCCTTGAAACGTGAAATCATTTCCTTTTATCTTCGAATGGAACTATTAATCCATACCATTGGTTAAAAATCTCGAAAAGAATCTTTTCTCAATGATCTGAGAAATTTTATAATCGTGCGGCAATTTGATTTCCTGTTCCATATCTTCAATATTTCAAATCGTAGCAGTAACTTGGGCATTCCTAATCTGTTGAGCTGTATTTTCTACTGTCTGGTGAAAGAAAATAACAGAAGAGGAGAACATGCTTTATATGGGTTATTTGGTTCAATATTATTGATAGAAGTCTCCTCTACAGTAATATTTTTTTATTTTAATGACAATGTTACGGTCAAATGCAGTGTTTAGTTCAATGCTGGGTTGCTAATAGAGGTAATGTTTTCTGGAAAAATTGATGGTACTATTTACTTTAATCATTAAATAGCTAGTTATTTAGATGCATTAACGAAAGAGTTAAATGACATTTATTAAAGATGCCAATGAACCAAAAAGATGACATCTACAAATAGGGCAACATTACATAGGAGATGTCAGTTAATTTAATAACCTACAAGTTCGTTCAGGCGATCAATTTCCTAAAGCAAAAAATCTTTTTCTATAACTTTACAAAACGCAACAAACTTTTTTTCATTTAATAAAAAGGATGGCTTTTCCAAGAAAAAAATATAGAGATAGAACCAAGCAAGACTGGGTCTCTAGTAAAACTAATGTAGAAACACAAACAGATCAAGTGGAAAACAAGTAAATGGAATATTTAACATGCGGCTCTTTAAAAGAAGCCCTTACAGGGAAAAAAACATATAGAACTGCATAAAAAACTAGTAAAACCATAAAAAAATCATTTGATCAAATTTAACACATCTACTGCAAAATTAAACAGTTCAACAGAGATATTGACTATAACTAGAATGCATAATCTATATTATGGAATTTAGATTAGATTCAAGGGCATCCTAGTTCAAATTTCATATTTCAGAATTTAGACTGCAAATTAGGATACATAATCTACATCCAAAATGCAAAACCAAATTAGGATCCATAATCTGGAATGCATTTTGTGCTCTAAAAAAAATTAGAAGGTACAAATAAAAGAAAACAAACCCAACAATTCAATTTTTAAGTTGTTTTGATTGACCATGCCCAAAAAATGAACCTAAATCATACAGTCAAGTAAAACAAAATCTATGTCAAAACCCCCTAACTAGCATGGAACATGCTCAGAAACCAAAAGGTGTAAATACCATCATGCTTTTAAGTTGAAACAAATAATGCACGCAATACAAGCAAATCAAGCATATGAATCTATGGCAGCAAAAAATTCAATGAATTAGATAATTCAACTGATAGAAACCTCGCACGCTTAGTATGTCATAGTTTTATTCTCATAGGACGTCCATGTTTTAATGTTTATTTTACTAAACATATGCGCCAAATGCTAAATTAAATAAATGCATGAAAATGAATATTTTTTTAGGTAAAAATGTGACTTATGTTTAGCTGAACTAATAGGTGAAAACCCATGAATGAGGGAAAAGAGGTAACAAAAGAGAGGCATGTTGAGACACCTCTGCAACTTTCTCAGTCTCCTCAATGAGGGCTGTCCACGCATTGAAATCCAAACAGTTAATCCTAACAGCATTCCATAGCCTCTCCTCCTCAGCAGAATACACTACAAAGTACAAAGAAAACAAAAATGCATGAACAAAATCAACTTTTGGATAACTAAGCACATGGACAACAGAAACATCAAAATTAAACAAAGAAAGTGAAAAAAAAAAGTTGCTAAATGATTCTCATTAAAATTTTCCAAGAATAGTTTCAATTAATATGAAAGCATACGTACCTTCTTCAAAATGTTGTGCCCCAGCATGTGCATCGGGAACAGCGGATGCAGCCCCATATTCAACAACTTCCGAAGACTGATATTCAACCATTTCACCGGGAACTCCGTTTGTTGAATCATAGCTGACAGCATGAGTGGGAACAGCTGCCTCCACTTCATGTCTAACAAGGTTATCAGTGGCAACAGCAGCCATAGAATCACATGCTACATTCCCATTGCCAGCATGGGCTGAACCATAACTTGTGCCATGAGCATAGACATTCTCATTCCCAGGGTTAAAATTTTGAACTAAGGGACCTGACGCATCGGCTAATGATCCAGGTTGGTCCAAATTTTCAACTCCCTTCTCTGAATTAGACATATCGTATGCTGAAGGAGCCTCAATAACTCTAGAATATTCATTCATGCTGGGAGATTGGGTAACTACCTGCTGATCATCTTCCATCTTCTTTAATTAACAATCAAATAAACTGCAATGGGAAAATGTTCCACCAGGAAATAAGATACTGGGCAGCAAAAGAGAAACCAAACTGCTGAAGCAGTTCAATGTCAAAGTGATATAGAAAGTTCTTCGAAACCACAACATCTACACAGCCTCAAAAAATTCGTCATAAATCCGGGATATACTAAATCCTGTTAATCGGCATATTTTAGTAAATCCAGGACAAGCGAAGAGGAAGAATGGATCGAACAGGCTTACCTTCTTCAATGGTTTCCGGTAGGAGCCGAGCGGAAGGATGAGAAATATGGGAGTTTCGGTTGTCTCTGTAAGCCGCGAACCCGTCGTTGCCTTCCCAGCTAGCTCTGATGGCGACTGTGTCGCTATGTTTCGTTCACGAAGGCGATGATTTTGAGCGAAACTGCGAAGGAGAGGGGGAGGGACGTAAGCGAGGGTTTGAGTAGCGATGGGAAGTTTGGGCGAAACCGAGAGAAGGGGAGCATGGAAACGAGGGTTTCGGGCAGCGATGAGAAGAGAGGGATGGTTTAATAGTTTTAATTTGTTTTTAGGCTAAATTTTTAAAACAGGGATTATGCTTTTCAGGATGATCGGGTGGACTGCGGAGTTCGATCCGTGGCCTTAATGTTTAATCTAAAAATAAAATTGTGTTTTCGGATAAACAGTCAAAACGTGTGATTCAAACGGTACCATAATTTTTTCAAAAATGACATTGCACTTATAAGTTGTCCCAAATGCGCCCTTAATTAGCATGAGAAGCTGAAATGTTAATATTTTTTTACAATAATAATTTAAAAAAATAAATCATCAGAAATTAAAAAGTTAATATATTAAATTAATTATAATGAATTTATTATTAATTTATTAAATATATATGAAATGGTATAGATTAATAATAATGATTTAAATAATTTATCTAATGAATTATTAAAAACAAAACAAAAAAAAACCTCATTTATGGGAAAAAAGAATTAAATTTGCAGGATAGTATTTAAATTAATATAATTTTAACTAAAATTTGACATTGAAAGTAATAAATTTAGAAAGTCAAATTTGTGGATTTAAATTTAAACTTTGTTGAAATAGTAGTTGAAAGTAAAATAAATATTAAAAAATTAGAAAATATATTTTCTTCATCACGGCTGAAGAGCTCTTCATCTCAGAGCGGATCTTGATGGTGCACGAAGTGGTTGCCCTAGATGTTTCTCTCCATCATCCTCTTGAATCTGATCACTAGTTGATGCGACAACTCGAGTCACTTGTTAAATGTGGAGTGGAGGTTCGGTATAATTGGGATCCAAACGAAATTGCAAGTTGAAATATCCAGCCTCTGAAGTTGTCAAGTGTAGATGGTGTTGAAGGTCTTACACATGTTGAGGTTCTTGTATACTTTAAGTGACCAATTTAGGTAAATGATCTTCTCGAAGCATCTACAATCAATTCGCTTGAGAAGTTCATTGGTAATCATCATGGGATATCCAAAGTAGAACTTTGAGAAGTATGTTCGGGTGGTTGGTGAAACCTGCTATAATCAATATAGAGTGATTGATCCACGTTGTTGGAAAACTCGGCGAGTTCTTCATAACCTTTCTGCAGATCATAACATCTTCACCATGACAACCAGCAAAACTACAAGCAAGACCCTTTGAATGGACAAATGTAATGGTCAACCTGCATAAGTTTATAATTTATTAAATTAAGATAATATATAAGAAATTATAAGTGCAACATCATTATAAAATATTTACTAACCATTAATCTCTCCCCAGAAGACATTGGGTGGTAAGTATTTGGTGGTACAACAAACGGTTAAACTAGGTAAATTGATGCCCATGATCTATACCACTGTAAGTAATGCGACAGTTTCACACTTCTCTCACCTAAAGATGGATTTATTAGAACCATGAAGACCTGATGATTATTCTACAGAGCAATGAAATTTTGTTGGTAATGCATCCAGTCCATGTCAGGTTTTCCTCACCAATCGATCTGTGGAAAAGATGAATCTATTGACTCAATCTCTGTGGATTCTACATCAATAAATTGTCGCATTACTAGGTCTGAAAGATGCCACTCCACACATTTTTAGTTGATAAGAGGTGGAAGAGCTATCCATATTCCATATTCTAGAGACAATTCTTAGGTAACCACATCATAATATCATTAAGAAAAAGTGCCTAAACAACTTGTTTGTTTAGAACTTACGATTTGTTATAAATTAAATAAACAATATATAAATTTATTTTTTATAAATTAATGTACCTAACTCTGCATTAGTCCATAAATTTAACCTATATACATTTCCTAATTTCTGTGTGGCACTTCTAGCACTCAATCCTCATTTCATCAGGGATTATTAGATAAAATTATTAAAGGAATTGCTGACATATTATAAACATTATTAGTCTGCATAAAATATACGTGAATCCCAATGTCTTGCACAATAAATGTATGGGAATAAGAACACAGAGAGTATGTATGTCGACATGCAAATGCTTCCAGCACCAAACTTGCAATAGGTGCAGACATACGGCTATTCTAGCACGCTTAGGCTTTGTGACCAGATTTAACTCTGTACAATTGTGCTTAAACAGTCCTTCCTGTAGAGTACTGGAAAAATGTTACTAAATCCTCAAGTAATTGTAAATAATGTAAATATATGTGCGAGCTTGATGTATCGAGCAGTAAAAAAACTACCTACATATATGAAATGTATGCTTTAACACTATACAGAAAGGTGGGATAATCTATATTCTGATAAAAAAACATATTGACGCTAATGAAGATGTACAATGGTTGTTGGCATCAATTTTTTGATGTCACGAGTGCCCACAAATTCTATACGTCGCGCCGTGCACGAAATTAGCTCGAATTGATTCGATCACTTCTTCTTCTTTCAAATAGCTCCGGATGACGAAATAGACCGCGCCGATGTGTCCGGAACGTCAAATTTAGTCAAGAACGATGTCCATTTCGCTGCGAGGACATATTCGGGCGACAATGCACAAA
>JXCR01142184.1:0-13711 GCA_002079205.1 Phalaenopsis hybrid cultivar
TTCAATTCCGATGACCGACAGCTTCTTACGGGCAAACCCCACACCAAAATAGTGCCGACAACTTCTCTTTCTTTTCTCCTCATCTATTATGGAGAGATGGCGGCGGTAACATGACTGCAATATGGTAAATGTCTTTCCCTTTAGCAGTGGTAGAAAAGGATGGAAACTACTCCCCTCCAGGTGAGGTGAAGTCTCCATTGACTCTATCTCCTCCTGTAGAGGGGCTGCTTCTGCTAAGACTAACTTGACAACCTATGCCCTCTGAGCCTTCAATTTCCTTCTCTTTAGATTTTTACTATGAGATCGTGTCAGTGGCACGGACTTAGAACAAGTCCCAATCTCAAAGACGAAATAGGGTGGGGAAAAGACATCCATTGGGTCATTCTCATAAAAAGTTTCCTTTCTTTTCATAGACCTAAATCTGGAGGGTGAAGTTGTAATAGTTCTGGCGGCAGTAGAGACGACTCTAGCAGTAATGGGAGCAGCAGTTAAAATGGGGGTGGTAGTGACCTTGACCTTCTTTAGGGAAGATAAGTCCTAGGCACAATGGAGGTTAAACTCAGAAGATAGCTCTTGAACCTCAGTGGTAACTATCTTCACTATCACATATGGTACTTTTCAAGTAACATCTTGAACTCATTGAAACTGCGTCCAAACTGGATCGTTGATGCCATGTGGCGGGAGTTTTATTCAGTGGGCGTGTTGAATAGAAAATTTAGGCTCTGTGACGGCATTCTTCCTGCCAGTTGAAAACTTCTGATCGTCAGCAGAATCTTATGCTTTATCTTTGGGGGTCGTAAATAAGAAAGTTGAAGAAATTTTCTTACCAATTAGGTATCATGTTTTAATGTATTTATGTTTTACCATTACATTGATTTTTAAATTTGACAGTATTTGTTTTACTTAGAATTCTTTTAAGGGGACTTATTATGATAATAACTTTAATCCAATTTATTATGAACAAGTCGAAACCAAAGAAGGATGAAGCATAGGTTTCAATCCAATATTTGGAGTAGGATTAGCTTCACTCTGAACTCACTTCAATAGATCACTCCTAATCTACTACACCAATTGGTGGTCTAACCCACACCAAACATCTAAGGACTCTGGAACCTCCCTGTTTAAGGCTGATTAAATAAAAATTTATATAATTTAAAAGGAGTTGACTATAATTGCTCAAGGAAGAAATGAACGAAGTACGCTAACAGAAGAATGGTAGTTTGACCCATAAGGGACATGGGCACACTACTGATGTATGAAGACAAAACCTCCTCATAAAAATAGAGAGAGAGGAAAAAATCCCCAACGGAGTCGACATAAATTTTGGTTGCTTTTATCTGATCTACTTTTGAAAATAATATTTAATTTAATATACATATAATTTTAATTTTTTTGAATATAATATTTTAATTCTAAAAATGAGGCCGAAAAGATCTCATATATTTAATAGTTTAAATAACCTAGCACTACACCACAAGCAATGTACCAATCCCAAGGAATAGACACATTTCTTATTAGCAAGGATCGATTGCATAAACTAAGGAATTTATGACATTCATTTAGTCTGCGAACCTTTTATATGTTTGGTCGACAAGTTTCTCTACCTAATATAAGGATTAGATAAGGTTTATATTACCTGGTTTTTTAGTTTCCTATAAAGTTAAGCCTCTATAGTTAATTACATCCTAACCAACCAAGGTCACGTAAAAAAACTCTCAATAATGATTAGGGTATTTGTCTTCTAGATTACAAAGTTTAGTATATAGAGAAAATCAAATGGGAGCAAATCAAATATGAGCAATTATTTTAGGAATCCAAAGGAAAGAAGAAGTAGGGAATGTCACCAATCTTGAGAAGAACCTCAATGACGTCCCAAACTATCCAACTATTTGGCTTCAATTTTGAAGATGATGTTTTTTAATGTTTCAATTCTATACATTTTATTATTTAGGGCTACATTTTCATGATAATAGAGCGTGCAAATTGCTTGGAAGATAGAAGGATTTATGTTACATCGAATGATGACCTTGGAGTCCTAAAAAAAGTTAGAACTTGTATTGCACAATATGATTGTACAAAAGTTTAAAGATGAGGTGAGGATTTATGTCGCACTAGGCAGAGAACCTTGAAATCTTTTAGCTTCTTTAAAATAGGAAATGTTAAGCTGAAGTGGCCTCGTTTTCTCTCTCAAAGATGTTTTTATGTGCATTGTGATCTCATCGTGCTACCCACAATGTCTGCTTCAAGCTCCTTGTTGTAGTAGTAGCTCTAAGGTTTACAGTTTATATGTTTCATTCCTTTATTGTTAGATTTTATTATTGGAGTATTTTGGGGGGATTTTAATTTAAGTTAAGTGACACCGGTCAAGATCCCACAGTTATGTTGTCTCAACATCACTATTCTCTTTTGAATTTACTTAAAATAGAAGAGAAGTTAATCTTATTTAGACCGAAGAATTCTCATTAGCAACTGTAGGTTACCTCATCCAAGAGATCCTCATAAATTCAAAAGGATTAGATTAAGTGAGTTCCAAAATGATTCAAAGGTGTATTAATTTTTTAAAAGTGTATTTCTATTTTACAGGTATTAATGGTAAAGCATGCATAGTAAAGTAAAGTGGCAGTTAGATAAAGTAATAAAATAGTGATAAATAAACTGTAAATGTGTACCTGACGCTCCCGCTACTGTTGCATGGTTAGTATCATAAACATAGTATAATTTCAGAAAATTTAAATAAATTGCGAGAATATCTGATATAAGGAAATCCAACTAGTCTTAGAAAAACAAGAGTAAGGCAAAACCCAATGTCACATATGAAAGACTGGGATTGAATGAAAGAATTTAGTAAAGGTTGAGGCTCGGAGTTCGATTGTGTGTTTTATTATCCAACTTTGATAAAAGCAGCCATCCCAGCAATCCAAGGAGGGGCGATTCCTAATCGCGATCTATGTAATAAATCTGTGGACCTTTATAAGTTTTCATCAAAATACTTTAATTTGTCATGTATGTGAAGTTTACATTAACAAACAAAAGTAATCAAGTCATAAAGAGGATTTTTTTTATTTTCTTATATGATAGGTATTTTTCTTGTAAAATAGCACAGTCAATGGGCTAATTATTCTAATAATGCTAGAACTACCAACAACTTGAGAGTGTCAGGGGTAGATCTTACCAAAGTTAGTGAATATTATCATCAGTCATATCTTCTCTTCTTATTGAGGATTAATGAGATAGGAAATACTATTTCGATTCCCACTTTGTAGCCCTCCTCAGCACACATAAGTAATGTTGTCTTCACCCTCACTATCTAGACCTCTAACTTACACTAGTTTGATGATCCATATGTGGCAAAATACTCTCAGTTGCTCACAATGATTCAAAAACCTTATCCAAGACTCGAATCCTTGAGTATTGGGTTATAAATGTAGGATAAGTAGTGTAGGATATTTTATTGGAAGTGTGAATTAATGGGTCTCGAGTTATATCTTGGTAGATCCATAAGATTTGAGGAAGAAATTCTTAAATAAAGCATAATAGATCCAAATGCTCTTCAAAATATCTAAAGGATTGCAAAAGTGTTCGGGTCATGACCCTAACATCCTTTAAACACTCTGAATCATTTCGAGTTAATTTGGACTTATCATCTTATTGCATTAATCATCCCTAGGTAAACTTGTATTTAATTGTGGTGTTCTAACTTATGCTCAGTGAAATTTAATATTTGAATTATCCCATGAGTAGGGTAACCAGACATTCATTTGATGTTTCATTTAGGAATTATGTGGGTAGACACCTTTAAGGGCAAGTTAAGTTGTTAGTGAATTCTCATCTCTTCAATTGAAATTGAGCTTGTAGTATTTTAAAGAGGTTGTAAATGATTATGTTTTCTTTTCTAAACCTTGCTAAGTGATTCAAGATCAAGCCTAGCGTCACTGTCAGAATGTGCAGCCGTCGCCACCAATTCCCATCATTTGTTTCATTGGTTGATATCATTGTCGAAAGGAGTCACCATTATGTTTATCTATTATATTGCCCTATTCTCCAAATGACTTATTCTCTTTAGATCACATGAATGACCTTAAGATGTGTAAGTAACTTGGAGAAGAAGGAAAAGGGAAAATGAAAATAGAAAACAAAAGAAAATGTCGAAATGATTTTATTTGTGAAGAATTCAGAATTGTCCAATTTCTGAGATTCTCGTACATGAAAATTTTATAACCAAAGATTTAGGTACAATATCTATTCTATTTTCTTTAATACTTATATAAAAGCAAGCTTCTATAATTAATTACATCTTAAGTAATTAAATCTACTCAAGAAAAATCTCGATTAAGACTAACATTTTTTCTCAGAGAAATTTTTAAGTTTCAAGGTCAAGGAAAGAAACATCAATGTTTGAGCCAAGGTAAAAGGTTTCTAAGAATCTGATTCTACCCTAAAGGTTTTGTTAGTGTCATTTTGTTTTGTTGTTTTGTTTTATTTTGTCATTTTGTTTTATTGTTTTATTTTGTTTATGTTGTTTTGTTTTGTTGCTGTTGTTGTTTGGTTGTCTTGAGATTCACCTTTTCCACTTTAGAATGCCGTCCTTGCAAAAATGAGTTAGCACACCCTAATAACATGTAAAGTAAATCTAAAGAATAATTTGTCTAATATCTTCAGCAAACCTGTAAAATAGTACACGATTAGCTATGAAAACATGTTTTAATTTATCCATTTTAGTTGGCTTAAATAATTTTTAGATGACCCAGTTAATATGTCTATGGCTCCGTCGTCTCGGGGCCGTAAGGGTATTCAGATCTACGTAGTTCGAAAGGTGTCCGGACTAGAAGATTCTTATCAGCAATTATAGATTGTGTCGTCCAAGAGATCTTCATAAACTTGAACACAAATATTCAAGTTGCATTCAGTGATCTTTGGATTATATGACTTAAATTTGGAGAGAACATTTGGGAGGATGATGAATCAGTAATTCAATTATATTTAGATTTGGATTATAATAAGGAGAATGATTTATTAGAAGAGATTGTTATTCAAATAGAGAGTCATCTGAAAAGTCAAGGAGCACATGGAAAACCAACTTGAGTAGTTTATTAATGCAATTAATAGTTACCCCCAAAGATTTTACCTAGTGACCCAAAGATAAACCTTGAGGAGAAAAATGATGAGCAAGATAAAATTATTGAACTAAAGCTTAGAAGAGAATTTGAGAATATGTTTCAAAAGAACTCTGATTTGAGAAATGAAGATAAGGAGATTGAAAAACCAACAAAAGAAATTTCTAAGGAATTAGAAAAACTACTTCCTCAACTAAGATAAATATAGAAAGATCACCCCCATTTACTTAGTACCAGGGGGAAGAATTAGAAGATAACTTGAGACAGAAGAGTAACTAAGTTGAATTTGATCAAGAATCTGAATTATCTAGAAAGAATCCAATCCAAAATTTAGGAGATCTTAAATTATCATATAAAGATCCATTTCTTATAAATTTTAAGGATGATATTAATATGCAAATTGAGAAAATCATTANATAATAATGAATATTCAGATTTGGATTATAATTCAAGTAGATTCCAAAAAGTAAACCCCAAGAGAGGAGCAAATTTTCAAGAAAATATGCTTACTATTTTAACTTCTTAGGTTGTTGATATTGCTAGAAAGTTAGATCAATATATAGAAATTTATCCTCAAGGGCCCCCAAATATTGAGAAAAATTCTTATGTACAATTGATCGAGACTAAGTCTTTTGAAACCAGCCATAAGATATACAACCCTTATTCCAATTATTACAACCCAAATTGAGAAAATTATTCAAACTTTAACTGGAATAATAATTTTCGAAGAGAAAACCAATTTTGGGAAGATAATCAATTTAATCAGACTTGTAATTAGAATAACCATGACAATTTTAATGTTGAACTTTCTTTTCTTCATGAATTTAACTTCAACCCACAAAATAAAGAGAATGATTGATTAGAAGAGAATGTTATTCAAATAGAGAGTCATCTGAAAAGTCAAGGAGCACATGGAAAACCAACTGGAGTAGTTTATTAGTGCAATTAATAGTTACCCCCAAAGATTTTACCTAGTGACCCAAAGATAAACCCTGAAGAGAAAAATGATGAGCAAGATAAAATTATTGAACTAAAACTTAGAAGAGAATTCGAGAATATGTTTCAAAAGAACTTTTATTTGAGAAATGAAGATAAGGAGATTGAAAGACCAACAAAAGAAATTTCTAAGGAATTAGAAAAACTACTTCCTCAACTAAGATAAATATAGAAAGATCACCCCCATTTACTTAGTACCAGGGGGAAGAATTAGAAGATAACTTGAGACAGAAGAGTAACTAAGTTGAATTTGATCAAAAATCTGAATTATCTTGAAAGAATCCAATCCATAATTTGAGAGATCTTAAATTATCATATGAAGATCCATTTCTTATAAATTTTAAGGATGATATTAATATGCAAATTGAGAAAATCATTAGAAGAAGATTGGATCTAGAAAGAAATATGAGGAACAATGATATGAATCAATCTGAAAAGGAAAAGATGAAAGAAAAATTAAAATTTGAGGATTTTGTAGGAATCCCTGGATTCAGAAAAGATTGGGCGATTGATCAAGGATTGCTTAAATAAAAATTTGATATAGGAGGAATCATTTGTCGGACTGGTGACGTTGAACCAAGCGCTTTATAGAAGGCAACTCATAGTATCAGTATGGTTTAATTGTTAGTGTTGTATTATGTTTGATTTAGTGTGGATTGATTAGTTTGATTGATGATTGATGGATGTTTGGATTGTTAGTGGTTTGATTTTATCTTTATGTGTCATGAGAGAGGTGNAATTGAATCTAGAAAGAAATATGAGGAACAATGGTATGAATCAATCTGAAAAGGGAAAGATGAAAGAAAAATTAAAATATGAGGATTTTGTAGGAATCCCTGGATTCAGAAAAGATTGGGCGATTGATCAAGGATTGCTTAAATAGAAATTTGATCTAGGAGGAATCATTGAACCAAGCGCTTTATAGGAGGCAACTCATAATATCAGTGTGGTTTAATTGTTAGTGTTGTATTATGTTTGCTTTAGTGTGGATTGATTAGTTTGACTGATGATTGATGGATGTTTGGATTGTTAGTGGTTTGATTTTATCTTTATGTGTCATGAGAGAGGTGACCTTAACTTCTTATTATGGCTAACCTTCTATATTCTCTTGTAGTAGTTGGATTGATGAGTCCACTATGACTTGGGTCTCAACCGGACTTGAGTTTTACAAGAGACATCGTGAATTTGAACAGTGACAGATCCATCTCAATTTTTTTGCTTCCTATTTCTAACCTTGTTTTCATTTGGTAGGAGTCATGAACCTATTTGATAAGTAACATGTGGATGATCTTACATTATCCTTATAACTACTAGAGGTGCTTAATTAAAGGGATATTGTGATTCCTAAGGTTGGTGCACGTGAACCAACATATAAGAGATAATCTTATCTTTGGGATTATAATCTATAAAATCATTTAAAATGTACCTAATTTATCAGAGTAGTGATTTCGTTAGTCAGAAGCGATGAGTTAGAAAACGAATTGACCACATTTATCATGTGTGTTTGTGTTACAATTTTATATAAGACTTGAAGAACATTTTTATTCCAATGTTGATACTTGTTATGCTAGTTAAACTTTTGCTTAGTCAATTTCATTCAGGCATGCTTAATTTTGATTTACTTTCTGTTGTATATTGTTCTGTCCCGATGAATACTTGTAGATGTTATTGATAGATATTTGTGGTAGATATAATTCCTGAACTATTTTTCTTCCTGCTTATATTATCTGTACTAAAAGCTATACATGTTAAAAATCAAGCTTGGGGTAGGAAGAAAAATAAATTTTAAATTTAGTATACTTCCTTTTAATTTAATATTATTGCAAGCATGTTTTAGGCTAGATTTACTTTCTCTTGCAGTCATTCTATTCTGATTATGTATGTATATGAATTTGATAGGATGCTGTAGTAGTAAGTTGATTCAACTTTTACTTTTTTTTTCTGCTACTTTTTATGAAATTAATTGCAAAATATTTAAAAATTCAGTGAAGAAAAAATTTTAAAACTTAACTTTATTTGTCCTCAGTAGTCCGTATTTAATTTAATATCACTTTTAAAATGATTTGTGGTATGTGGTGTTATCTTTAGTTTATTATAACTTTAATTTTAGGAATGTTAGAAAAATAACTTAGTTGAAATCCTATGTGAAGAAACTGTTCTAGATTTAAGATATTATGTAGGAAATATTAATAAAATGATTTTGCTATTTATGGTAGAAAGGAGTTAAATATTTGTAAATCTAAGATTCTTAGATTTGTAATTCTTGAGAATTGAGCCTTTATTGAAACCTTTTTCAAACTAATACTTACACTTTTAAAAAGTGAGGGAAAGTTTTGAGTTTTGGACTTTACAAAGAGAATAATGAAATTCAAAATTATTTAACGTCTATCCAGATATAGTAATTCTCACATAAAAATAAAATAAAAGAGTAACGATTAAAAAGAACCTTAAGGAAAAGAAAAAGAAAAAAAGGGAGAAAAGAAAAAAAAGAAAAAGAAAAGTAAAAAGAATATATGTGAGGAGAAGCTTGAGGAGAAGCCTAATAAAAAATTGGTTTCACTTTAATCTTTTTAAAAGAAAAGACTTAGAAACAATCATAAGCTTACTCTTATTTCAAAAAAGTATTGGTCAAATTGGTATAGATAAGATGTGTAAATTCCGTTTTTAAACTTTCTGTGAATCTTTAGTTTGACAAGTTTCAATAAATTTTGAAGTAAATAGAAAATCAGGATTTTTAAGTTGAATATGAGATATTCTTACACTCTAGTACTAGGTTGATTTGCTAGAATTTCTCCTAAGTTACATTATAATATTTTTGAGACAAAATTATAGGAAACTCTACTGAAACTCACTTCCTCAAATCAACAAATTTAGTCTTTAAAGTTATAGGGTTACTTGAGAACAAGTAACATTTAAGTTTGGGGATTTGATACGCCTAAAAAATGACCACTTTTTTACATACATTTAATGCTTAATTTTAGTGATAATGCACTTTAAAGGAAGGTATTTTATATATTTTTTTCTTTAGGTACAAGAAATGGACTTTTAGAGAAAAGGAAGCAAAAAAGGTGCAATTTGGAGCCAAAACGAGCAAGGAAGAAAATTCAGACACGACACATTTCGATATGTCTTTCTATACTTAATCTCTTTTACATTTATTACATGTTTTGAATGAAATTATACTTTAAAGAAATGTTTTTTCATGCTTATCTTGTAGGTATAACTGTTAGGAGCGAAACAAAACTGAAACGGGGCGAAACATATATGAAACGGTGGAGCTGGCGCCCAAACTAGTGCCAATGGCTCCAGAATCCAGATAAACAGTGCCAAGTATGCCCAAAACTGTCACCAATGGTGCCATGAATGGTTATTCCTCCAAATGCATTAAATTTAGACGAATTTTGAAGAGGTGCCAAGGGAAACTCTTGGAAATTTGTCCCTAAATTATAAAATAGTGATTTTATGACAGAAAAAGTGTGTGTGTGAGTTGAGAAAAAGGAGGAATGTTTAGAGATATTAGAATTGGAGTAGAAATATAGATTTCTACCTTTTCTGGAGAGAATGAAGAGGAGATTTTGAGAGAATCAGTAAGGAATTGTGCTAGCATTACATGGATTAGTGGGAGAATTTATGGGAGAGATCTTCATCTTTATTTTAAGGAAAAAAAGTAAGTATTTTGTTCTTCATTATCTTATAATTTTGTAAACACTTATCTAGTAGATTTTCTTTGATGTAATGAAGTTTTTTGTTGTGTTTTCTTCGTGCTTTGTGAGTAATTTTTCTTACTCTTTCTTCTTGTTAGGAAATAGTGGCATGAGAAGATTATGTCATTGTTTTCATTTTACTTTTCTTTTACAATGAGTCAGATTCATGTTTAGGATTTTGGGATGCATGTTAGTATACATTTTAATTATAAATGTGATTGCTTTAACTTAAACTTCATTTGCATTGCAATTCATGCCTATTGTAATGTTACATTTTGTTGTGAAACATACAATCCGAGAGGGCTATGCTTTTTACAACTAAGTAAGAATCAGATTCGATTTCATGGATGAGAATGTAGGCCATGGGATTGAGTGCAAATAAATAGAGAAATATACTTTGATGGGTGCATAATTAGAGATTTTAGGGTGACAGACTAAAATCCCCAATTTAGTTTAGGTGTTTGGAAATAAAAGCGAGATGTTAGCACTCAGGCAAGGGGAATTTGGGAGCTCTGGAGTGAGAGCCAGTATCCTTCCAGCCTAATCCTAGATTTAAGGACCAAAGTCTAGATTAACCAATGTTCTTTTTTGCTCGTAAGAAAGAGAAGGAATATGATATCTCCTATTTGTCACATTACAATATTTAATGTATCTCATTCCTATAAATTATCCAATTTACTACATAAGAATAGTAGTTTTTAACATCTCAAAATTCTCCAAACCAATTCATCGAGAAAGGGTTATCTTTAAAATTAATATTTTCATTTAAGAGTAGTTATTAGTTGTTTTAAACTTAAGACTTACCTTTAGCAGTACTTGTTAGAAAAACCACTTAAATCAACCTTCCAAACTAAGGACTGATAATAATAAACTAGAATTGGTCTAAATGATTTCTTACCTCGCTTCTCTGTGGGATCGATACTGGGGTTTTTAAAAAAAGATCTATATTACTTGAAGCGATACGTATACTTGCATAGAACCCCTAGTGTGTGAACTACTTTTTACATTTTATAATATTTCAATTTTGCACACTATCTACTAAATATAAATTTGGTCAAGTTTTTTGCCTTCTTTTAAAAGCTAAATTACTGCGTAATTATGGGTCGAATTAAGTTTTTGGCACCGTTACCGGAGATTTAAATGACATAAAACACGTTGAAAAACAACACACACTAGGGGCGCATCAAGTTTTTGAATTTTAAAGATAACCTTTTTTGGATGAATTGGTTTGAAAAATTTTAAGATGTAACAATTTACTATTCTTATGTAGTGAATTGGATAATGTATAGGAATGAGATACAATAAATATTGTAATGTGACAAATATGAGCAATCATATTCCTTCTCTTTACGAGCAAAAAAGAACATTGGCTAATCTAGAATTTGGTCCCTAAATCTGCGGTTAGGCTGGGAGGATACTGGCTCTCACTTCAGAGCTCAAACGTTCCCCTCGCCTGAGGGCTAACATCTCGATTTAGTTTTCAAATAGCTGAACCAAATAAGAGATTTTTAGTCTGTCACCCTAAAATCTCCAATTCTAAGTCCATCAAAGTATATTTTCCTATTTATTTGCACTCAATTCCATAGACAAAATTCTCATCCATGAAATCAAATATGATTCTTACTTAATTGTAGAAAGCATAACCCCCTTGGATCGTATGTTTCACAACAAATTTTAACATTACAACAGGCCTGAATTGTAATGCAAATGAAGTTCAAGTAAAAATCATAACATTTATAATTAAAATACATACTAACATGCATCCCAATGTCCTAAATATGAATCCGACTCATTGTAAAAGAAAAGTAAAATGAAAACAACGGTATAATCTTCTCATGTCATTATTATCTAACAAGATGAAAAAGTAAGAAAAATTACTTACAAAGCACGAAGAAAATACAACAGAAAACTTCATTACATCAAAGTAAATCTACTAGATAATTAATTACAAAATTATAAGATAATGAAGAACACAATACTTAGTTTTGTCCATTTGAAAGAAAGATGAAGATCTCTCCCACAAAGTTTCCCACTAATCCATGCAATGCTGGTACAATTCCTTACAAATTCTCTCAAAATCTCCTCTCCAATCTCTCCAAAAAATGCAGAAATATATATTTCTACTCATATTCTAAGATTTCTAATCATTCCTCCATTTTCTCAACACACAAACACACATAATTTTTCTGTCATAAAAGCACTATTTTATAATGTAGGGACGAATTTCCAAGAGTTTCCCTAGTTGTTAAAAAAGCTCGTTGTTCACGAACAATTCATGTTTGGCTCGTCGGGGCGTACGTGTTCGATTCGTTCGATAAGCAAACGAGACGAACACGAACAATTTTTTTTCGTTCGATTTATAAATCAACNCAAAAAAGAACATTGGCTAATCCAGAGTTTGGTCCCTAAATCTGTGGTTAATCTTGGAGCATATTGGCTCTCACTTCAGAGCTCAAACGTTTCCCTCGCCTGAGGGCTAACATCTCGATTTAGTTTCCAAACAGTTGAACCAAATAAGAGATTTTAGTCTGTCACCCTAAAATCTCTAATTCTAAGCCCATCAAAATATATTTCTCTATTTATTTGCACTTAATTCCATAGACATAATTCTCATCCATGAAATCAAATATGATTCTTACTTAATTGTAGAAAACATAACCCTCTTGGATCGTATGTTTCACAACAAATTTTAACATTACAATAGGCCTGCATTATAATGCAAATGAAGTTCGAGTAAAAATCATAACATTTATAATTAAAATACATACTAACATGCATCCCAAAGTCCTAAATATGAATCCGACTCATTGTAAAAGAAAAGTAAAATGAAAACAATGGTATAATCTTATCATGCCATTATTATCTAACAAGATAAAAAAGTAAGAAAAATTACTCATAAAGCACGAAGAAAATACAACAGAAAACTTCATTACATCAAAGTAAATCTACTATATAATTATTTACAAAATCATAAGAATGAAGAACACAATACTTAGCTTTGTCCATTTGAAAGAAAGATAAGATCTCTCCCAGAAAGTTTCCCACTAATCCATGCAATGCTAGTACAATTCCTTACAAATTATCTCAAAATACCCTCTCCAATCTNTACATACATTTAATGCTTAATTTTAGTGCTATTGCACTTTAAAGGAAGGTATTTTATATATTTTTTGCTTTAGGTACAAGAAATGGACTTTTGGAGAAAAGGAAGCAAAAAAGGTACAATTTGGAGCCAAAACGAGCAAGGAAGAAAATTCTGACATGACACATTTCGATATGTTTTTCTATACTCAATCTCTTTTACATTTATTACATGTTTTTGAATGAAATTATACTTTAAAGAAATATTTTTTCATGCTTATCTTGTAGGTATAACTATTAGGAGCGAAACAAAATTGAAACGAGGTGAAACATATATGAAACGGTGGAGCTGGCGCCTAAACTAGTGCCAATGGCTCCAGAATCCAGATAAACAGTGCCAACTATGCCCAAAACTGCCACCAATGGCGCCAGAAATGGTTATTCCTCCAAATGCATTGAATTTAGACAAATTTTGAAGAAGTGCCAAGGGAAACTCTTAGAAATTTGTCCCTACATTATAAAATAGTGATTTTATGACTGAAAAAGTGTGTGTGTGAGTTGAGAAAAAGGAGGAATGTTTAGAGATATTAGAATAGGAGTAGAAATATATATTTTTACCTTTTTTGGAGAGAATGAAGAGGAGATTTTGAGAGAATCAATAAGGAATTTTGCTAGCATTACATGGATTAGTGGGAGAATTTATGTGAGAGATCTTCATCTTTCTTTCAAGGGAAAAAATTAAGTATTTTGTTCTTCATTATCTTATGATTTTGTAAGCACTTATCTAGTAGCTTTTCTTTGATGTAATGAAGTTTT